>CAMFZC010000150.1:0-2500 GCA_946000675.1 Vitis riparia x Vitis rupestris | reverse complement strand
AGCTCCATTGTATAATTCAGACCTAACCATTAATTGAGAAGCGATGGGAACGACGGAAACCTGTGAATACAGAAGATTCTATTAAAAACGAATCCTAATGATTCATTGAGTGGGATGGCGGAACAAACCAGGTATCAATTCATTTGTTCTGAAAGATCGTGGGCTAACCTTACAATTGAAATAGATATTGAAAGAGTAAATGTTCGCCCGCGAAAGCTTTATTTTACCGAATTGCTCTATTTTTTGAGCGATCCGATATGATAAAGACAAAACAAAATAAAGATTCGTTATAGCCTTATATATTATTATATTATAAATAAATTATAAATAAAAAATTACATTATCTAGAAATATATGTTTAGCTATATATCCAAAAGCTATATATAAACAAGATATAAAAATTTCTAATAGAAATAGATTAGATGAAAATTAGATGAAATATCAAAGAATCCCACGATTCAGTGTATTATTCAAAAAAATGGAATTTTATCTTAACTAAATTTTTTTGAATCATTTCATTCGCGAGGAGCTGGATGAGAAGAAACTCTCATGTCCGGTTCTGGAGTAGAGATGGAATTTTAAAAAGACCCATCCACTATAACCCCAAAAGAACCAGATTCCGTAAACAACATAGAGGAAGAATGAAGGGAATATCTTATCGAGGTAATCGTATTTGTTTCGGTAGATACGCTCTTCAAGCACTTGAACCTGCTTGGATCACATCTAGACAAATAGAAGCGGGGCGACGAGCAATGACACGAAACGTACGCCGTGGTGGAAAAATATGGGTACGTATATTTCCAGACAAACCAGTTACAGTAAGACCTACAGAAACACGTATGGGTTCGGGGAAAGGATCCCCCGAATATTGGGTAGCTGTCGTTAAACCAGGTAGAATACTTTATGAAATGGGCGGAGTAGCAGAAAATATAGCTAGAAAAGCTATTTCAATAGCGGCGTCCAAAATGCCTATACGAACTCAATTCATTATTTCGGGATAGGAATAAAAGAAAAAGAGGTCTTTGGGATGAAAAAAAATTGCAGGTTTCTTTTTTTGATTTTGGACAAACAATATTTCTTTTTTTTTCCTTCGTTCTTTGCATTGAAAAATCGAATAAAAAAATGATATGATTCAACCCCAGACCCATTTGAATGTAGCGGACAACAGCGGGGCCCGAGAATTGATGTGTATTCGAATCATAGGAACTAGTAATCGCCGATACGCTCATATTGGTGACGTTATTGTTGCTGTGATCAAAGAAGTAGTACCAAATATGCCTCTAGAAAGATCAGAAGTAATCAGAGCTGTAATTGTACGTACCTGTAAAGAACTCAAACGTGACAACGGTATGATAATACGATATGATGACAATGCTGCAGTTATTATTGATCAAGAAGGAAACCCAAAAGGAACTCGAATTTTTGGTGCGATCGTCCGGGAATTGAGACAGTTAAATTTTACTAAAATAGTTTCCTTAGCCCCTGAGGTATTATAAGACGAGACCATGATATAGTTATAGTAAGCGAATGAAATAGATTAATTAGTAGATTGTGTTTCACGCATATACCTTTAATTTAATATTTAATAGAATTCATAAATAAAAAAATAAAAAAAGAGCATGTTGATTATATCAAAATTAGCAGGCACCAATAATTTTAGTTCATCATGGGTAGGGACACTATTGCTGACATAATAACCTCTATACGAAATGTCGACATGGATAGAAAAGTAACGGTTCGAATAGCATCTACTAATATCACCGAAAACATTGTTAAAATACTTTTACGGGAAGGTTTTATCGAAAACGTGAGGAAACATCAGGAAAGCAACAAATATTTTTTGGTTTTAACCCTGGCGACATAGAAGGAATAGGAAAGGAACATATAGAACTATTTTAAATTTAAAACGGATCAGTCGACCTGGTCTACGAATCTATTCTAACTATCAACGAATTCCTAGAATTTTAGGTGGTATGGGGATTGTAATTCTTTCTACTTCTAGAGGTATAATGACAGACCGAGAGGCTCGCCTAGAAAGAATTGGTGGAGAAATTTTGTGTTATATATGGTAATCCTTCTGATATTCGAATTGGATCCGGAACTTCCTATTTGTGAAAAAAAAAAGAGAAAGGGCGGGTTGTCTAATATCACTACTCCTCCATTAATTAATACTTTAAGGGGGTTTTACCTGGAATGAAAGAACAAAAATGGATTCATGAAGGTTTAATTACTGAATCACTTCCCAACGGTATGTTCCGGGTGCGTTTAGATAATGAAAATATGATTCTAGGTTATGTTTCAGGAAGGATCCGACGTAGTTTTATACGGATACTACCAGGAGATAGAGTCAAAATTGAAGTAAGTCGTTATGATTCAACCAAAGGGCGTATAATTTATAGAATCCGAAACAAGGATTCGAATAATTAGGGAGTTTTTCAACTTCAACATTCCTTTTTTCATGGAGATACAATTCGAAGTTCAAAATTTCAAGAAACTTATT
>CAMFZC010000149.1:10000-12500 GCA_946000675.1 Vitis riparia x Vitis rupestris | reverse complement strand
GTGTCCGAATGGGGGGCATGGGACGCGTCCGGGGTGCAGCGTGTCCGGGGCACGGGGTGACTGCTGCTGCGTGCAAGGGCTCCCCACGGTGTCGCGGGCGTGCTCTCTTCGCATTAGCGTGTCGTGGGCTTGAGGGTGGCATATGCGGGGGCGCCATGCCTAGGGTGGCATGGGCGGCCTGCACGCCAAGGGCGGCACGCGCTGCAGCGTGCCTGGGCGGGTGGTGCTGCCAGCCCATTGAGGACAGCACCCCCCCCTTAAAGAGCATTTTGGGCCGTTTTGGAAATGCCTTGAGGAGACATCACCCATGCTTGAGGAGACATAATGCCATTTTTTAATGAAAAAAGAGTTTTTAATTCCGTTTTTTTTGCTGAATCTCTTTATAATAATTATATGAACCCAAGGAAAAAAAAAAAAAAAAATTTCGGCCCAGAAAATATTTATTTTAATTTTTTTGTCCGAAAAATAGGGAAAAATAGGGAAAAATAGTAAAAAATACCAAAAAATAGTGAAAATATTTTTAAAAATTGTATTTCACATGGGAAAAATATCTGGAATAGGAATCCATGAATTAATGCAACTTATCTCTCAAAAATAATTTTTTTTTTCCGAATTTTTTACTTAAAAAATAGTAAAAATGAGGAAAAAATAGTGTAAATATTTTTAAAAAATGTATTTCACATGGGAAAAATATATGGAAGACGAATTCAAGGATTGGTGAAGCTCTCTTGGCCAAAAAATATTTTTTTTTAGCTTTTTTACTTAGCAAAATGGGAGAAAATAAGTAAAAATTCATTTAAATATTTTTAAAAATTGTATTTGATATGGGAAAAAGAAATCTTAAAAAAGAATCCAAGGATTGTCCAAACAAAATTTATTTTAAATTTTTTTTACTTAAAAAAACCATATAAAAAAAATAGCGAACAACCTTTGCAACATGAATCCATGGATTAATAGCATTCCGTGATTAGCAATAGACCATAATCCGGAACCTTGTCAAGGTATCAGGGTCGAAATCCAGATAGGGCACGCACCATGTGTCTTGGCACAGCCTCTACCACCATGGAATGGGTCATTACAGGTGTCGTGGCACCATGGCATGGGGGTCGTGGCACGCGAGACGTGTCGTGCCTCGGGCCGTGGCACGCATCATGGCATGGGTCACGTGTCCTAGCACAGCCTCTAGCACCATATCGAGGGTCATTGTAGCTATCGTGGCACGGGAGGTGGCACGCGTCATGTGTCTTGGCTCGGCTCGTGGGCACCAAGCAAGGCCACATGGCACGCGTCGCGTGTCTTGGCTTGGCTCGCGGGCACCAACCAAGGCCCCGTGGCACGCGTCGTGTGTCTTGGCTTGGCTCGCGGGCGGGCACCTTGGCTTGGCTCGCGGGCACCAAGCAAGGCCCCGTGGCACGCGTCGCGTGTCTTGGCTTGGCTCGCGGGCGGGCACCATGCAAGGCCCCGTGCCACCTTGGCTTGGCTCGCGGGCACCAAGCAAGGCCCCGTGGCACGCGTCGCGTGTCTTGGCTTGGCTCGCGGGCGGGCACCAAGTAAGGCCCCGTGCCACCTTGGCTTGGCTCGCGGGCACCAAGCAAGGCCTCGTGGCACGCGTCGTGTGTCTTGGCTTGGCTCGTGGGCGGGCACCAAGCAAGGCCCCGTGGCACCTTGGCTTGGCTCGCGGGCGGGCACCATGCAAGGCCTCGTGCCACCTTGGCTTGGCTCGCGGGCACCAAGCAAGGCCCCGTGGCACCTTGGCTTGGCTCGTGGGCGGGCACCATGCAAGGCCTCGTGCCACCTTGGCTTGGCTCGCGGGCACCAAGCAAGGCCCCGTGGCACCTTGGCTTGGCTCGCGGGCACCAAGCAAGGCCCCGTGGCACGCGTCGCGTGTCTTGGCTTGGCTCGCGGGCGGGCACCATGCAAGGCCCCGTGCCACCTTGGCTTGGCTCGGGGGCGGGCACCATGCAAGGCCCCGTGCCACCTTGGCTTGGCTCGGGGGCGGGCACCATGCAAGGCCCCGTGGCACCTTGGCTTGGCTCGCGGGCACCAAGCAAGGCCCCGTGGCACGCGTCGCGTGTCTTGGCTTGGCTCGCGGGCGGGCACCATGCAAGGCCCCGTGCCACCTTGGCTTGGCTCGGGGGCGGGCACCATGCAAGGCCCCGTGCCACCTTGGCTTGGCTCGGGGGCGGGCACCATGCAAGGCCCCGTGGCACCTTGGCTTGGCTCGCGGGCACCAAGCAAGGCCCCGTGGCACGCGTCGCGTGTCTTGGCTTGGCTCGCGGGCGGGCACCATGCAAGGCCCCGTGCCACCTTGGCTTGGCTCGGGGGCGGGCACCATGCAAGGCCCCGTGGCACCTTGGCTTGGCTCGCGGGCACCAAGCAAGGCCCCGTGGCACGCGTCGCGTGTCTTGGCTTGGCTCGCGGGCGGGCACCATGCAAGGCACCGTGCCACCTTGGCTTGGCTCGCGAGCACCAAGCAAGGCCCTGTGGCACCTTGGCTTGG
>CAMFZC010000148.1:0-15000 GCA_946000675.1 Vitis riparia x Vitis rupestris | reverse complement strand
AAGAACGAACAAAATTGTTTATATTTTTAAGGGTCTCAAAAGAAACAAAAAAATGGGTTATCAAAAGTGTTCTATTTATAAATATAAAAAAAATAATAAAAGAACTCTTAAAAATAAATCCAACTCTATTATTTGGATTGAGAGAAGTATATGAATCTAGTGAAACTCAAAAACAAAAGGATTCGATAATCAATAATCAGATGATTCAAAAATCGTCTATTCAAATTCGATCTATGAATTGGACAAATTATTCACTGACAGAAAAAAAAGTGAAAGATCTAACTGATAGAACAAGCACAATTAGAAAAAAAATAGAAAAAATTATAAAAGACAAGAAAAAACTCTTTCTAACTCCAGAGATAAATATTAGCCCTAACAAAGCTAGTTATAATGCTAAAAGATTAGAATCACAAAAAAGCATTTGGCAAATATTAAAAAGAAGGAATTCTCGATTAATTCGCAAATTACATTATTTTATAAAATTTTTCATTGAAAGGATATACATAGATATTCTTCTATGTCTCATTAATATTCCCAGAACCAATGCACAATTTTTTATTGAATCAACAAAAAAAATTATTGATAAATACGTTTACAATAATGAAAGAAATCAAAAAAGAATTGGTAAACCAAATCAAAAGAAAATTCACTTTATTTCGATTATAAAAAGGTCAGTTTCTAGTATTAGTAATAAGAGTTCACAGATTTTTTGTGACTTATCCTCCTTGTCACAAGCATATGTATTTTACAAATTATCACAAACCCAAGTTATTAACTTGTATAAGTTAAGATCTGTCCTTCAATATAACGGAACATCTCTTTTTCTTAAGAACGAAAGAAAAGATTATTTTGGTTTTGGAGCACACGAAATATTTCATTACGAATTAAGACATAAGAAACTTCGTAATTCTGGAATGAATCAATGGAAGAACTGGTTAAGAGGTCATTATCAATATAAATATTTATCTCCGATTATATGGTCTAGATTAGTACCACAAAAGTGGCGAAATAGAGTAAATCAACATTGTGTGGCTCAAAATCAAAATAAAGATTTAAGCAAATGGGATTTATCTCAAAAAGATCAATTAATTCATTACAACAAACAAAATGATTATGAAGCAGACTCATTAACGAATCAAAAAGAAAATTTTAAAAAACACTATAGATATGACCTTTTATCATATAAATATATTAATTATGAAGATAAGAATGACTCATATATTTATGGATCACCATTACAAGTAAATAATAACCAAGATATTTCTTATAATTACAACACACATAAACGCAAATTTTTTGATATGCTGGAAGGTATCCCTATCAATAATTACCTAGGCGAAGATGATATTATGTATATAGAGTATATAAAGAAAAACCCGGATAGAAAATATTTTGATTGGAAAATTCTCCATTTTTGCTTTAGAAAGAAGGTCGATATTGAGGTCTGGATCAATACCAGTATCAACAGTAATAAAAATACCAAGACCGGGTCGAATAATTATCAAATAATTGATAAGAAAGGTCTTTTTTATCTCACACAAGATCAAGAAATCAAACCATCCAATCAAAAAGACCTTTTTGATTGGATGGGGATGAATGAAGAAATACTAAATCGTTCCATATCGAATCTGGAACCTTGGTTCTTCCCAGAATTTGTGCTACTTTATAATACATATAAAATGAAACCCTGGGTTATACCAATCAAATTACTTCTTTTAAATTTTAATGGAAATAAAAATTATAGTAAAAATAGAAATAGCAATAGAAAGCAAAAAGGGAATCTTTTTATATCATCCAATGAAAAAAAACTTTTAAAATTAGAGAATCGAAATCAAGAAGAAAAAGAATCCGCAGGACAAGTAGATCTTGGATCAGATGTACAAAACCAAGGAAATCTTGAATCAGTCCTCTCAAACCACGAAAAAGATATTGAAGAAGATTATGCAGGATCAGACTCAGACATGCAAAAACGTACAAAGAAAAAGCAATTCAAGAATCACACGGAAGCAGAACTCGATTTATTCCTAAAAAGATATTTGCTTTTTCAATTGAGATGGGATGATTCTTTAAATCAAAAAATGATCAATAATATCAAGGTATATTGTCTCCTGCTTAGACTGATAAATCCAAGAGAAATTTGTATATCTGCTATTCAAAGGGGAGAAATGAGTCTGGATCTAATACCGGTTCATAAAGATTTAACTCTTACAGAATTGATGAAAATGAAAAGAGGGATATTTATTATCGAACCAATTCGTCTGTCTGTAAAAAATGATGGACAATTTATTATGTATCAAACTATAGGTATTTCATTGGTTCATAAGAGTAAGTACCAAACTAATCAAAGATACCAAGAAGAAAGATATGTTGATAATAAGAATTGTGATAAATTCAGTGCAAGATGTCAAAAGATGATTGGAAATAAAGACAAAAATCATTATGATTTGCTTGTTCCTGAAAATATTTTATCGCCTAGACGTCGTAGAAAATTTAGAATTCTAATTTGTTTCAATTTGAGGAATAGGAGTGGTGTGGCTAGAAATCCAGTATTTTGCAATGGGAACAGCTGTAATAAATTTTTGGATGAAAACAAACATCTTGATAGAGATAAAAATCAATTAATTAAATTAAAAAAATTAAAGTTCTTTCTCTGGCCCAATTATCGATTAGAAGATTTAGCTTGTATGAATCGCTATTGGTTTGATACCAATAATGGTAGTTGTTTTAGTATGATAAGGATACATATGTATCCACGATTGAAAATTCGTTGATGTCACATTTTTTATATATCCTTACTAGATCTAGTATATGAAAGTAAACAAATGCACACATGCGATGTCTTACATTACATTCTGATGCATGATACTAATACATATCAATTAGATTTTTTATTGATATTGATTAATTTTATTTCATAAACGAGGTATCCATAACGAAATAAAGATTATTGCGTATACTAGATTAAAATGACCGGCATAATAATATTATTATTATAATTATAATATTATTATATTACTGATGGGTAAAATTCAAATTTTTAAAAAAGAAAAAAAGGGAGGGAAGAGAAGATTTCGTTTTATGGTAAAAAACTTATTCATCTCAGTTATTTCTCAAAAAGAAGCAAATAGGGGATCTGTTGAATTTCAAGTATTCAGTTTCACCAATAAGATCCGAAGACTTACTTCACATTTGGAATTGCACAGAAAAGACTATTTATCTCAGAGAGGTCTACGGAAAATTCTGGGAAAACGTCAACGGTTGCTGTCTTATTTGGCAAAGAAAAATAGAGTACGTTATAAAGAATTAATTGGTCAGTTGGGTATTCGGGAGACAAAAATTCGTTAATTTGAAGAGTCCTTTTGAATTATTTGATTTAGTAGATCTTGAATTTTGATGAACTTCTTTTCGTTTTCAGCAATTCATGGAAGAATGAATCAGGGGAAAACCTATGAATGTACCAGCTACAAGAGAAGACCTCATGATAGTCAATATGGGTCCTCATCACCCATCAATGCACGGTGTTCTTCGACTCATCGTTACTTTAGATGGTGAAGATGTTATTGACTGTGAACCAATACTAGGTTATTTGCACAGAGGGATGGAAAAAATTGCAGAAAACCGAACAATTATACAATATTTGCCTTATGTAACACGTTGGGATTATTTAGCTACTATGTTCACAGAAGCAATAACCGTAAATGCACCAGAGCAGTTGGGAAATATTCAAGTACCTAAAAGAGCCAGCTATATTAGAGTGATTATGTTGGAGTTGAGTCGTATAGCTTCTCATTTATTATGGCTTGGCCCTTTTATGGCAGATATTGGTGCACAGACTCCTTTCTTCTATATTTTCAGAGAAAGAGAGTTAGTCTATGATCTATTCGAAGCTGCCACCGGTATGAGAATGATGCATAATTATTTTCGTATAGGAGGAGTAGCTGCTGATCTACCGCATGGATGGATAGATAAATGTTTGGATTTCTGCGATTATTTTTTAACAGGGGTTGCTGAATATCAAAAACTTATTACGCGTAATCCTATTTTTTTAGAACGAGTTGAGGGAGTAGGCATTATTGGTGTAGAAGAAGCAATAAATTGGGGTTTGTCAGGACCAATGCTACGAGCTTCCGGAATACAATGGGATCTTCGTAAAGTTGATCATTATGAGTGTTATGACGAATTTGATTGGGAAGTCCAATGGCAAAAAGAAGGAGATTCATTATCTCGTTATTTAGTACGAATTGGTGAAATGGTGGCATCTATAAAAATTATTCAACAGGCTCTGGAAGGAATTCCGGGAGGGCCGTATGAGAATTTAGAAATCCGATGCTTTGATAGAGCGAGGGATCCCGAATTGAATGATTTTGAATATCGATTTATTAGTAAAAAGCCTTCTCCCACTTTTGAATTGTCGAAACAAGAACTTTATGTGAGAGTCGAAGCCCCAAAGGGAGAGTTGGGAATTTTTCTGATAGGGGATCAGAATGTTTTTCCTTGGAGATGGAAAATTCGACCGCCGGGTTTTATCAATTTGCAAATTCTTCCTCAGTTAGTTAAAAGAATGAAATTGGCTGACATTATGACGATACTAGGTAGCATAGATATAATTATGGGAGAAGTTGATCGTTGAAATGATAATTGATACACCAGAAGTACAAGATATCAATTCTTTTTCCCGATTGGAATACTTAAAAGAGGTTTATGGGATCATATGGATGCTTGTACCTATTTTTACTCCTGTATTGGGAATCACAATAGGTGTACTAGCAATTGTGTGGTTAGAAAGAGAAATATCCGCAGGGATACAACAACGTATTGGACCTGAATATGCCGGTCCTTTGGGAATTCTTCAAGCTCTAGCAGATGGCACAAAACTACTTTTCAAAGAGAATCTTCTTCCATCTAGAGGAGATACTCGTTTATTCAGTATCGGACCATCCATAGCAGTCATATCAATTCTACTAAGTTATTTAATAATTCCTTTTGGCTCTAACCTTGTTCTATCCGATCTCAATATCGGTGTTTTTTTATGGATCGCCATTTCAAGTATTGCTCCCATTGGACTTCTTATGTCAGGATATGGATCAAATAATAAATATTCCTTTTTAGGTGGTCTACGAGCTGCTGCTCAATCAATTAGTTATGAAATACCATTAACTCTATGCGTGTTATCAATATCTCTACGTGCGATTCGTTGAGACATAAACCTTTCTCTATTCCCTTTCTTTTCTTTCTTTTTTTATAGGAAAGAAGTTGAATGAATTGAATAAATATCGTCATTTTTTATTCATCATTCGGGTTGATAAACTAAATCAGATAGTTATATGAGTGAAATAAAACAGCTTATAAATTCGCAGTAAAAGGATTGAGTCTCATTTCCTATGTACAAGAGTTAAGCGGAAATAAACATAAGCAAGCAGTAGAGACTGTCTGTTTATCCCAAGATTGATTGATTAGGCATCAATCACGACTTGAAGCGGGTTCAAAAGACCAACTGTATGGAGTTTTGTTTTCACTATCTTTTCTATGTATTAACATATATGTAGTACCATAACGGGGGGATTGAGCAAAAATAAGTGGATGGCTAGGAACACCAAGGTACATAAAGGATTAGTAATGGAGATTATGTAAGTTATCCAAGGGACATTTTTGCATAAAAGGAATACTAATTGGGGCTTTAAATTAGTAGAAATGATCAGGCAGTACTCCCCATGATTCCGATCCAGAGTATGCTCCTATCCACTAATTAAAGAAATAGCTATCAGGAACGAAATAATCCTTTACTTTCTTTTAAAGCCCCCTTCACTTTTTTTTAGAAAGAAGACTAGGAACGAAAAAAAAAAAAGAAAGAATGTAATTACAATAGAAAAAATCTTTTCTTATTCTTTCTTTCTTATATCCATATTCATAGAGATAGAATTCTTGTCAGGATTCATGAACTAATATAATGTCTAATTCTTTTTCGTAATGGAAAAGGCGGGGTTGAAATATCTATTGATATTTCTGCAAGGAGTATTTTATTGAAGGATTAAGTTATTACTCAACAAAGAAAATATTAAAGGATGAGAGCAATTCAGAAGTACCTTTTTTATTTATTATTATTATAGATTATAGCAGACAGAATTCCATTGGCCTAATTCCGGGACCTTCCGGTAGATTTTGACTCTATCTATCCTACAAATATATCAAGATAAATAAATAATACCGACCCGGTCCCTAGATTAATTTGTGGCCCTCGAGGAGCCGTATGAAGTGAAAATCTCATGTACGGTTCTGTAATAGCGATGGGAGCAGTGATGTTATCACCGACTATGATTATCTAACAGTTCAAGTACAGTTGATATAGTTGAGGCGCAGTCAAAATATGGTTTTTGGGGGTGGAATTTGTGGCGTCAACCTATAGGGTTTATCGTTTTTCTAATTTCGTCCCTAGCCGAATGCGAAAGATTGCCTTTTGATTTACCAGAAGCAGAAGAAGAATTAGTAGCAGGTTATCAAACCGAATATTCGGGTATCAAATTTGGTTTATTTTACGTTGCTTCTTATCTAAATCTACTAGTTTCTTCATTATTTGTAACAGTTCTTTACTTGGGAGGTTGGGATCTCTCTATTCCGTACATATTTGTTCCTGAGTTTTTTGAAATAAATAAAGCGGGTGAAGTCTTTGGAACGACAATTGGTATCTTTATTACATTAGCCAAAACTTATTTGTTCTTGTTCATTCCTATCACAACAAGATGGACTTTACCTAGGCTGAGAATGGACCAACTATTAAATCTTGGATGGAAATTTCTTTTACCTATTTCTCTAGGTAATCTATTATTAACAACTTCTTCCCAACTCCTTTCACTGTAAAAGAATACGATATTCACAACTTGTCTCAAACAAGAGAAAGAAACAAACAATAAATTACTCATTAGATATTCACGATATGTTCCCTATGGTAACTGGGTTCATGAATTATGGTCAACAAACAGTACGAGCTGCAAGGTATATTGGTCAAAGTTTCATGATTACCTTGTCCCACGCAAATCGTTTACCTGTAACTATTCAATATCCTTATGAAAAATTGATCACATCGGAGCGTTTCCGCGGTCGAATCCACTTTGAATTTGATAAATGCATTGCTTGTGAAGTATGTGTTCGTGTATGTCCTATAGATCTACCTGTTGTTGATTGGAAATTGGAAACTGATATTCGAAAGAAACAATTGCTTAATTACAGTATTGATTTCGGAATCTGTATATTTTGTGGTAATTGCGTTGAGTATTGTCCAACAAATTGTTTATCAATGACTGAAGAATATGAACTTTCCACTTATGATCGTCACGAATTGAATTATAATCAAATTGCTTTGGGTCGTTTACCAATGTCAGTAATTGACGATTACACAATTCGAACAATTTTGAATTCACCTCAAATAACAAGTGAATAAACGCATTGATTCAAGAACAATTATCAATTATTAAGACTCAGTTTTGATCTAAAGTAATAATAAAGTAATGAGGTTTCTTTCTTTTTGCTTGGTCAATAACTACAAATCCCAACTATTTATTTGTTGGTGAGAATCATGGCTTAATTTGGATTGAAAATCTATTTATATATCCGGAATTATTTCGAAATATATAGGTTTTGAACTACTCTTTCGGATAAAGAATGAAATTGGTCCAATAACTGTATCTACATCAATCCACATCTATTAGTATTTAATTCAATTAGGCGGTTTCATAAAAAAATAGGGTAGGGTAACTTTTTCCTGGTCAGGTCAATAAGGTCATGAAACATTTCGATTTTTTATCTTTTATTTTTAATGGATTTACCTGGACCAATACATGATTTTCTTTTAGTCTTTCTGGGATCAGGTCTTATATTAGGAGGTCTAGGAGTGGTATTACTTACCAATCCGATCTATTCTGCCTTTTCATTGGGATTGGTTTTTGTTTGTATATCCTTATTCTATATTCCATCAAACTCCCATTTTGTAGCTGCTGCACAGCTCCTTATTTACGTGGGAGCTATAAATGTTTTAATCATATTTGCTGTGATGTTCATGAATGGTTCAGAATATTACAAAGATTTTAATCTTTGGACCGTTGGAGATGGGGTTACTTCGGTAGTTTGTACAAGTATTTTTGCTTCACTAATTACTACTATTCTAGATACGTCATGGTACGGGATTATTTGGACTACAAGATCAAACCAAATTATAGAGCAAGATTTGATAAGTAATAGTCAACAAATTGGAATTCATTTATCAACAGATTTTTTTCTTCCATTTGAACTAATTTCGATAATTCTTTTAGTTGCTTTGATAGGTGCAATTGCTGTGGCCCGTCAGTAATAAATCTTTAAGCAATCCAAATCAAAACTTTTTCTATCTTATCACATTCATTTCCCTTCAATTATATTTGAAGATTCTTCATGTATAAAATAGAAATGCTTTTAGTTCGATCTATTACTAATATATTTTTTTGTTCCGTACTTGTTATATTTGTTATATTCTAGTCAATCCAACCGGTTGAATTGTTGTTCATATTTAAATGAAATGAATCGAGATTGATAAGGAGTTGATCAATGATGCTCGAACATGTACTTGTTTTGAGTGCCTATTTATTTTCTATCGGTATCTATGGATTGATCACGAGTCGAAATATGGTTAGAGCTCTTATGTGTCTTGAACTTATACTGAATGCAGTTAATATAAATTTCGTAACATTTTCTGATTTTTTTGATAATCGACAATTAAAAGGAGACATTTTCTCAATTTTTGTTATAGCTATTGCAGCCGCTGAAGCTGCTATTGGACCAGCTATTGTTTCGTCAATTTATCGTAATAGAAAATCAACTCGTATTAATCAATCGAATTTGTTGAATAAGTAGTATTAATATAGAAATTAGAATATTCATCAATTCAAATTAGCATGTATAATACGTAACGTATGATTATGTTTGCGAAAACGTAAGAAATCAATCAAAGTATCTTGGCCCTCTCTCATGAGTCGATCCAGAAGTAAATTGATTAGAAAAATTCTGGTAAGTCATTGATTCATCTAGTGTTTAGATATATGATTCATTTAAAAATTTACTAGATCGAAAATTTATGACGTTTAAAAATTTATAGATCCAATGTCACATTCAGTAAAGATTTATGATACATGTATAGGGTGTACTCAATGTGTCCGTGCCTGCCCCACAGATGTATTAGAAATGATACCTTGGGACGGATGTAAAGCTAAGCAAATTGCTTCTGCTCCAAGGACAGAAGACTGCGTCGGTTGTAAGAGATGTGAATCTGCCTGTCCAACAGATTTCTTGAGTGTTCGGGTTTATTTATGGCATGAAACAACTCGCAGCATGGGTCTAGCTTATTGATACGTTCCAGAAAACTCTACTTGAATACATTTTTATTTTTATTTTACCGACAAAAACCCGTTCTCGAAAATAATATATATTTTTTTTTTTTTTCGAGAACCGGTTTTTCTGGTTCAAGTATATCTTGTCTTTACTACGAATTATTTTCCTTGGTTAACACTAATTGTAGTTTTGCCGATATCCGCAGGTTCCTTAATTTTTTTTCTCCCTCATAGAGGAAATAAGGTAATTAGATGGTATACTATATTTATATGTATGTTAGAACTACTTCTAACAACCTATGTATTCTGTTATCATTTCCAATTAGATGATCCATTAATCCAACTGGTGGAGGATTATAAATGGATCAATTTTTTTGATTTTGACTGGAGATTAGGAATAGATGGACTGTCTATAGGACCCATTTTACTGACGGGATTTATCACCACTTTAGCTACTTTAGCGGCTTGGCCAGTTACTCGAGATTCCCGATTATTCCATTTCCTGATGTTAGCAATGTACAGCGGTCAAATAGGATCATTTTCTTCTCGGGACCTTTTACTTTTTTTCATCATGTGGGAGTTAGAATTAATTCCGGTTTATCTACTTCTATCTATGTGGGGGGGAAAGAAACGTCTGTACTCAGCTACAAAGTTTATTTTGTACACTGCAGGAGGTTCCATTTTTCTCTTACTGGGGGTTCTGGGTATCGGCTTATATGGTTCCAACGAACCAACATTAAATTTTGAAACATCAGCTAATCAATCGTATCCTGTGGCATTGGAAATAATATTCTATATTGGATTTTTTATTGCTTTTGCTGTCAAATCACCGATTATCCCACTACATACATGGTTACCAGACACCCATGGAGAAGCACATTATAGTACTTGTATGCTTCTAGCTGGAATCTTATTAAAAATGGGAGCGTATGGTTTGGTTCGGATCAATATGGAATTATTACCCCACGCTCATTCTATATTTTCTCCCTGGTTGGTAGTAGTAGGTACAATGCAAATAATCTATGCAGCTTCAACATCTTCTGGTCAACGTAATTTAAAAAAAAGAATAGCCTATTCCTCTGTATCTCATATGGGTTTCATAATTATAGGAATTGGTTCTATAACCGATACGGGACTCAACGGAGCCATTTTACAAATAATCTCTCATGGATTTCTTGGTGCTGCGCTTTTTTTCTTGGCAGGAACCAGTTATGATAGAATACGTCTTATTTATCTCGACGAGATGGGCGGAATAGCTATCCCAATGCCAAAAATATTCACAATGTTCAGTATCTTATCGATGGCTTCCCTTGCATTACCGGGCATGAGCGGTTTTGTTGCAGAATTGATAGTCTTTTTTGGAATAATTACCAGCCAAAAATTTCTTTTAATGCCAAAAATACTAATTACTTTTGTAATGGCAATTGGAATGATATTAACTCCTATTTATTCATTATCTATGTCACGCCAGATGTTCTATGGATACAAGCTATTTAATGCCCCAAACTCTTATTTTTTTGATTCTGGACCGCGAGAGTTATTTGTTTTGATCTCTATCTTTCTACCCGTAATAGGTATTGGTATTTACCCGGATTTCGTTCTCTCATTATCAGTTGACAAGGTTGAAGCTATTCTATCTAATTTTTTTTATAGATAGTTTTCATGAATAAAACAAAAAATAAAAAATTAACCCTATGGTTTTAAAAATTGTTCGCTGTACAATGAAAATGAAAAAAAGACTTCTTTTTTTTTCTCCTCTTGAGTTAAGTAAAAAAAAAAAATGAATTGAATACGTTTGGCGTTTGTGAGAACCATTTGAATCAAGTAGTGCAGTGATTCAAATGGTTCTGGTTTTCCCCGGCTTACACAAAGTTTATATATATATACACTACCCTGTGTCTGTATTCATCAGTCCTTTCCTCAATTCAAAGGTTAGATGAAAATGTAAATGAACCATAACTATGTAGCCCTATTCCTAACAGATTGACCCCAAAATAGCATATCCAAATTATAAGAAAGCCCATAGAAGCCACAATTGCAGAATTTGCGACTTGCAAATTTTTATTTGTTCGAGTATGTAAATAAATCGCGAATATGGTCCAAGTAATAAATGCCCAAGTTTCTTTTGGGTCCCAATTCCAATATGATCCCCATGCCTCATTAGCCCACACTGCTCCCGAAAGAATACCTATGGTTAAAAAAAGAAACCCTAAACTAATAACACGATAACTCCAATGATCCAATTGTTGAATAAATTGGGCCCTGTAATAATTCCTAACAGAAAGAAAAGAAGTGTTTTGTAAAACATTGTTTCCTTTATTCATATATTGGATCTCATCAAAGGAAAATGACTTATTTAAAAAATGATTGTTTTTACAAAGAATCCTTATGTCTTGTCGAAATGTAATGACTAAAAGAGCTACTGATAATAATGATCCACATAAAAGAGCTGCATAACCCAATACCATCATACTTACATGCATCATTAACCACTGGGATTGGAGAGCGGGTACTAATATTTCGGATTGATGCATTTCAGTTAAAAGACCTGAAGTAGCAAATCCTTGGGTAAAAATAGCACTTGGCGCGGTTAGTGCGCTTAAATGATTTTTATGTTTTTTAAAATATGGAACTATATGAATAATGGAGAAACTCCATGAAAGGAAAATTAATGATTCATACAAATCACTTAATGGGAAATGTCCCAAATAAATCCAACGAGTGACTAATAATCCTGTTATACAGAAAAAAGTAGCTATCATGCCCTTTTCTGACGAATCAGAAAGTCCTACGATTTCATCGACTAATAAGGTTATCAAATGAATTGTAATTACAATTGAAACGACCGAAAAGGAGATATGAGTTAATATATGCTCTAAAGTCGAAAATATCATAAATAGAATTTGTTTCTTCGTCTTTACAAAATAAAAAAAAGAAGGTCCCGGAATGGAAATCGGGAATTGAATTCATTATTCATTATAGGGATTATTGTATCTCTTTTAGAAGATGCCATGCCGCCACTCGGACTCGAACCGAGATGCTCTAGCACTGCTTCCTAAGAGCAGCGTGTCTACCAATTTCACCATAGCGGCTTGCTCGAAATCATAATAACCTATTATTATTCAATCGTCGAGATTGAACTAATCAATTCAATCCAATATTTTTTAGGAAACATTCAAATTGATGAATAAAAATTTGTTTAATTTAAATAGGGATTTGACCGTTCATTTTAGGTTGTCTCAGTTTTTTTTTAAACTTAACAATGGGTTTTCGCACAGTTTCTGTTTCCTGGAATATAACTGTTTTAACTAGATAGTTCTGCCCTCAATTCATGCATATAACTCAAAAGAAAAGTCCCTTTCTCATTTAAATTTTTTACTGATTCATTTCTCATTTATCTGATTTCATGAATCTAAAAAAAAAATGGATTTTGAACAAAAACATAGGATTTTTATGTATCACAATTTTAGAACAACATCCAAAAGAATTTATGTAAATATTTGTATAGCTTTGTATACAAATTGTATTAATCGTTAGGATTTTCGTTGGGTAGATAATTTGTTTGTGTTAGGATTTATCAAATCAATTAGATATTGGGCTGGATATATCATATAACAAAAAAGTTTTATTTCTATCGGCATTTTACCGTACTTAAAAAAATTCTTTCTAAAGGAAAGGAATATAGAGTTATAAAGATATATCTTAGTCGATCTTACAGTGCAAACATAGTATCTATTTTGGATCACTAAAAATTGATATATTCTTTGTACATAATATCTGCCTAAATAGGAAAAAAGGTCTTTTATCGATTAGATTGAAGGCGGGAGTATATATTGATTCAGAGAAATAATGATTCCGAAAGTTACCAAACAAATTTGAAACTTAATAAATGAGTTTCAACGACAACGACCCATTGATTTATTTTGATTAAAGATCTTATATTTTCTCTTCTAAATAAAAGAAAAATATTATTGTGACAAATGAGTCGATGGGGAAAATAAGAATCCCCATCTCGAAAATGATAAAACATACTAAAAAGAAATGTTAAACCTTGTATCTTGTCTTTATTTCTTTTTTTTTTTTTCAAACAAAAAACAAGTACCATTTTTAGAATTCAATAGACAGAAGAATTCTTATTCGACATATCATACGAGCGAAGCGAATTACAGTTCATATTGATCCGTTCAAAACAATTAAGGAATGGAAATCATTCATTTTATATTCGAAATTAGACTTTTTCGAGTCAGGACGATTCAGATTATTCTAACGTTTGATTATTTAGTTGGCGCACAAAAAAACTTTTAGAATTCCCGGTAGAAAGAGATTTCGCTAACGCAAAAGCCTTTAACGCGGCTCGCCATCCCTTCCTTTTCCAAATATTTTTATGAATACGCTTTTTTGACATAGAAGTACGTTTTTTTGGAACTGCCATTCAAAAACTAAGAGGCTACTCATTGTTATAGTTGGATGTCAAAGACATCTAGTTATTGTTCAAAACAAATCGTTACTATTCATTATCGATCTATTTATTCTCTAGATGATACTCTCTTTATAAAAACAAATAATAATAATAAATATATAGAGATGGAAAATTGAAAATCGCATAAAATCTTACTAAGAACAAAAAAAGAAAAACAATATATGATTTTGTCAAAAAAATTGTATATTTCTATTTCATACAATATCCGAAAGAAAGAATAATTCGTACTGATTGGTACCTTTATATACTATATACTCATTCAAATCTATAGTATCCGTTGTGCCATAGAAATAGAATTGGTTGAAGTTGAAAAAATATAAAATAAAGAACCCAAGGGGCTTCCATTTATATTTCTGTCTATTTTTGTCGTGCTGCATTTATAAATGGAATAAAATACATCGAAAAGTTTTTGAACCCAACTTTTACCTAATTAAAAACTTTAATCCCTTTTTATATTAATTGATCAAGTTCGAAGAAAAAGTACACCTAATTAAAATTAGAAAATTCGAATGAGACTAGTAATTAATCTAATTTGTTGTAGCTAATCTAATCTGTTAAAAGTTACATGACTTGATAAAAGCCAGTTTAGTAATTCCTTTATTTAATTCTATGTTATATAAAGTAAAGGGCTGGATATCATAACCTTTCCTATAAACATAAATATCTATTCATTAGAATAGCAGTATTTGGAATAGAAGAGAATCAATCAGTTACACAATGAATTAGTTACTGATTCCGAATAAACTAACTAAAATAACTAGTTCTTAATCTTAGTTTCTTGGGTGAAGTTACTTGACCGCAGTAGATCCTATGATTCATATCATAATCGAGTCCTATTTTATTTTTGGTGTAATTCTTTATCCTTGCTCTATAGATATAAATTTTCGTAATATAGAATTTTCATTTTATATCTCTTCATAAATATCTTATTTAATAACTAAGTATTTACCTTTCAATAGTAAGTACTAATTTGGTCATATCATTTTTCCAATTGTAACTTCTTGATTTGAATATTTGAAGTATTTGATAACAATTCAAAATAATTAGAAAATTCTATTTAAGTTCTTGTATATCTTGATTTTTTTTTTTATTGACTCCTTTCAATCTCAAAAGAGATAATAACCGGTGAATCGGAAACAAGTAATTAAGAATAAAAGGGTTTTATTT
>CAMFZC010000147.1:35000-37317 GCA_946000675.1 Vitis riparia x Vitis rupestris | reverse complement strand
GACAACTCAATTCATCCGATTACTACAGGGATGAACCCAATCCGGAATATGAACCATAAAAGAAAATGCCTATTAAACCGATCACAGGAATACCAGTTACAGTACCTATTAGCCAAAGAGGAATCCTTCCAGTAGTATCGGCCATTTACCCCACTTCCCTCCACATTTCATCAAGTGGTCATGCTAGAGACATAAACAGTCATGGATAATTATGAGATGAGATCCTTCCGAATGGGATAAGAGAATTCCTACTATTATTATTTATTTTATTAGTCTCTTTCGTTCTCTTAATTCTTAATTGAAAAAATAATTGGAAAATAAAAACAGCAAGTACAAAAATGAGTAATAACCCCCAGTAAAGACTGGTACGATTCAATTCAACATTTTGTTCGTTCGGGTTTGATTGTGTCGTAGCTCTATAATTCGGATTAGGTTTATCGTTGGATGAACTGCATTGCTGATATTGACCCCAAAAAAGAAACGGTAGGTACAGCTAGTCCGTGAACAGCCAACCATCGCACTGTAAAAATTGGATAGGTTCGATCTATGGTCATTGGGGCCTCCTAAAAAGATCTACTAAATTCATCGAGTTGTTCCAAAGGATCAAAACGGCCGGTTATTAATGGAATTCCTTGTCGGCTCTCTGTAAAATACTCGTTTGGCCGAGGACTTCCAAACACATCGTAAGCTAAACCCGTGCTGACGAATAACCAACCCGCAATGAATAGGGAAGGTATAGTAATGCTATGAATGACCCAGTATCGAATACTGGTAATAATATCAGCAAAAGAACGTTCTCCTGTGCTTCCAGACATGCCGAGCTCCACATATTCTTGTACAGTCAAAGGACGATCGATTTCGTAAAAGATGAGATCAGTAAATAGAAATTCACTGAAAATGGATATTTGTGAGATCGTCAATATTGTACCGAGGGTGTCTTTAGAGTATACCGAATCAGTATAGCTATCCTTCTTCTGCCACAGCAACGCAATTTCAATCAGTATCGAAATGAAGTGTTAGAAAAGTTCTTTCTTCCTTTCTTGTTGCTTATCAATGTAGAACCATGTGCCATTCAATAGAAAATCTCTCAAATTCCTGTAGTATAGGGTTTCTCTCTACTATTGGTTTCGGACTAGAAACTGAAGATCAGGTAAAATAAATGTGAATCTGACAAATTTCTTTTTAATAATTCATGAAAGAGATTATCATATTCCCACAATTTTATTGATACGAAATCTAGAAATCGCCTTTTCGTTTTCGTGGTTGTAGAAGAGGTTTTTTTTTTTTTTTGAATCTTTTTTTTTTCATTTTAAAGAATTTCTTAGTTATCCAATAACAAGTAACAGTAGTAGATAGTATTCGATGAAAGAAAGAGAACAATGAATAAAATAATGGGAACAATCAATATTCGCGAAGCACGCATTGTTGTATTAGATCTAAGGGTTCTTTCTTGACCTAACTACCTAACTAGAAGTTATAATATGGAAAAGACAAAATGTGGAACCTATAAAGGAAAAGATAATAGGAATTTTTTAGAATCTAATTGAACCAAAATACAGATTTTATTTTTTCGAGTGATCTGATCGTGCGATATCTTTTTTTTTTTCTCATTCGAGATACTATGTGAATGAACCTACTATTGAATCTAATGAGTTAAAATTAAAGTAAAAAGTAAAAGAAAAGATTTTATTGTTATAAGGGCACTCTTCGTTCCAAAATATAAAATGTATTCGATACAATTAAAAAAGAAATGATCAAAATAGAAATGATTTTCTAATTTTGTTTCATAGTGACGCAAAGAAAGTTTCATTTTTGAACGAAGTTACACGGCACAGTTCTTATTTTATTATTAGTTTACTCAAGAGTTGCTCAATGAATCTGTTGATTCGGAATCACGGTATGGGTAGATGCCACAGATAATGAATCGATTTCTTTTTATACCTCTGTCACTCTATCTTTGTTAGTGCCGCCTATAATAATTGATTGATGAATCAAAAACTTTCAATTTAACTTATTCTTTCAATTGGTATTTTTGTTTATCCTCGTATCTCGCAAAAATGGAAACTTAGGTAAGTGCTTTATAAACATATGTATAATAAAGAACATATTTCATTTAGCTCCTTCATGCCTACTATAACTAGTTATTTCGGTTTTCTACTAGCGGCTTCAACTATAACCTCAGTCCTATTTATTGGTCTAAGCAAGATACGACTTATTTGAAATTAATCGAATAAACAATTCATAAAGAGAAACCTTT
This sequence comes from Vitis riparia x Vitis rupestris, assembly GCA_946000675.1. Lineage (NCBI taxonomy): Eukaryota > Viridiplantae > Streptophyta > Magnoliopsida > Vitales > Vitaceae > Vitis > Vitis riparia x Vitis rupestris. The sequence goes on along the minus strand of CAMFZC010000147.1, from coordinate 35,060 downwards.
CCGTGAGATTCCATGTATTCTATGAGTTCCTTACCGTGTCAATTGCCAATTCTTGGTCAT
>CAMFZC010000147.1:30000-32500 GCA_946000675.1 Vitis riparia x Vitis rupestris | reverse complement strand
CTACCTTCCCGGAGTTCATTCTCCGGGGAACTCCATTTATTTAAATCATTAAATCATTCCGGTGAATTCTTTACAATCTCTTTATTTTATGATCTCATTGGAAATCATATAAAGACAATTCCTATTGGATATAGCTATTTGTGCAAGTATTTTACGATTAAGAAGTAACTGCCTCTTGTACAGATCGTGTATAAATCTACTATAACTATAGGATGCCCCATTCTCGTGAATTACTGCATTTATCCGAGTGATCCACAAACGACGAAAATCTCTCTTTTGCCGATCTCTATCCCGATGAGTCGAAACCAAAGCTCTGATTTTCTGTTGAGTAATAGTTCGAGTAAGTCTTGAATGGGCTCCTCGAAAGCTTGATGTAAATAAACGAATTTTTGTTCTACGTCTACGAGCTATATATCCTCGTCTAGTTCTGGTCATTGAATAAATGAAACTTTGATGAATAACTAATTGATTTCCTTTCTTTCAGTTATCCTTGTACCCTTTCCTGGTCTATTAATAACAAAGCGGATTCTTCCAATGTATAAAATAAAAATTCCAATGGCTTTTGCTACTATAACCTTCCCGACCACGATTTTTTTTTTCTTTTTTTCTATGCATTTCACCTCGAAATAAGAAATAGTATTGATACTAGGTATCAAAAACATAGTAAATTAACTAAAAAAGTAGTCAATTTGAAATTAAATGGATAAAGAAATAGTGGGTTCCATCGTTTCTATGGTTACTTCTTAAACGGTGAGGTCCTTTCTATACACCGGAGCTCCTTCCTTCATTTAATAAATCTTATTGGTAACTTGTACAGTTCACACTCTTTGGCTCTACCCATGAATTATCCAGTAATAGGTCTTTCACAATGAGATCTACCTATACAGTAACGGTATTTAATTATGAAGGTTAGCTAAGTAGCTGACCCTGTTAGTCCGTTCTTGCAAGAGTGGGAGCCCAATCTTTCTGCTGATTTTCCCCGCTTAATGGATAACCCTTTTGCCAATGGGGAATTGCTTATTATCTTAAATTTAGGTGATTGTATTTGCACCGACGGAAACCATAAATTTCATACACAATACACAATAGGGGAATATGATAGATCTTTTTTTTTTTTAGTTTAGATAGTGAATGGAGTTCTTCCATTCTATTCACTGGTACTGATCATTGATACTGGAAAAGTTGTTTTTCGTCCCAGTCCATGATCTGAACGAGTCGCACATACACCCTAGTACATGTTCCTCGGCGCTGAGGACACCCCCGAAGAGCGGGGGATTTCGTGACATTTCTGATTGGCTGTCTTGTGTTTCTAATAAGTTGTTTAATAGTTGGCATGCTGAATCATATACATAATGTACTGGTTTAGATCGATCCTAACCGGATGATTATGAATTACCCCCATTTTATTTAATTTAATGAAAATGAAACCCGGTAAGAAGATCTCAAATCACGGATTTGCACGAAATCCTTTCTTTTTTCATTGAACCGCTACAAGATCAACAATTCCATGAGTTTGGGCTTCTGTTGCTGACATAAAAACATCCCTTTCCAGGTCTTCGGATACAACCCATAAGGGTTTGCCCGTTCTTTGTACATAAACCTTTGTGATGATTTCGCGCAGTTTCAGTAGTTCTTCCGCTTCCATGACAAATTCTCCGGCTTGTGCCTCATAAAAAGCGGCAGCCGGTTGATGGATCATTACCCTGATGATATAACATAATAAATGATTTCTCTATCTCGTATGATGAGTCGAAGAGAAGAGATAAAGAATAACAAGAAAAAAAGATAGAATTGAACAACCGTACAGGCATCTTTTGCGAATTGCATACGGCTCTACAATGGAATTGACTTTTACCTGCCATCGAAAAATGTAGGATCTGTCAGATCCAGATCGGTAAATGATCCAATTACCACCCTTCCTTTCGGAGAAGTTAAAAAATACTATGATGGCTCCGTTACGTTATATATTTATTTCCTCTATGATTCAGCAATCCCAAAGTTTCTTTTTGATCTGATCAAATAAAATAAGAACCAAATAAGATTATTTTTTATTTTCGTATCCTTTCATAACATAAAGATTGTTAAGAGCCTTCTGGTGTGAAAACAAAAAGTTTGTGACGCTGAAACGGACCCCCGATAGATAAGATAAAATCGGAAATACCCTTTATCTCATACTTCTCTTTCGATACATAATCTAATGTTTTGAAAAAAAAACAATAAAGAATTTTCTCATATCGAATTCGAAGTGCCATGCTATTATTACTTAATATTCATATTTCATATGGCGAAGGCATAGTCTGCTTTTTTCTATCAAATAAAAAACTCATTGGCGCCAAGCGTGAGGGAATGCTAGACGTTTGGTAATTGTTCCTCCGACCAGGATAAAAGATCCCATTGAAGCGGCTAATCCCAGGCATATTGTATGTACCTCTGGTGGCACAAATTGCATAGTATCATAAATAGCTATTCCGGGTAGTACCCATCCGCCAGGAGAATTTAT
>CAMFZC010000147.1:17500-22500 GCA_946000675.1 Vitis riparia x Vitis rupestris | reverse complement strand
AATGATGTCTTGAGCAGTTACATATCCAGGACCCCTGGCACAAATAAACGCGCCGCGAGTTCCATACAGATTACTTCTCAATACAATTTCTTTCAAATTCATTAAAATTTCATGTACTGATTCTTGAATACCTACTATGGTAGAATATTCATGGGGTATTTTCTCAGATTTTGCACGTGTGATACATGTTCCTTCTATTTCTCCAAGCAAAGCTCTTCGCATCGCAATGCCTATTGTGTCGGCTTGACCTTTAATAAGTGGAGACAGAATAAAGCGTCCATAACAAAGACGCTTATTGTCTACTCTTGATTCAACACACTTCCACTGCAGTGTCCGAGTAGATACTGTTACTTTCTCTCGAACCATAGTAATATTACTTGATCAGATCATTGAATCATTTATTTCTCTTGAAATCTCTTCAATGTTTATTTCTACACAGTTTATTCCTATACACGTCTTTTTTTAGGAGGTCTACAGCCGTTATGTGGCATAGGAGTTACATCCCGTACGAAACTTAATAGTATACCACTTCTACGAATAGCTCGTAATGCTGCATCTCTTCCGAGACCAGGACCCTTTATCATGACTTCTGCTCGTTGCATACCTTGATCCACTACTGTACGAATAGCATTTCCTGCTGCGGTTTGAGCAGCAAATGGCGTCCCTCTTCTTGTACCCCTGAATCCACAAGTACCGGCCGAGGACCAAGAAACCACCCGACCCCGTACATCTGTAACGGTCACAATGGTATTGTTAAAACTTGCTTGAACATGAATAACTCCCTTTGGTATTCTACGCGCACTCTTACGTGAACCAATACGTCCATTCCTACGTGAACCAATTCTTGGTATAGGTTTTGCCATATTTTATCATCTCATAAATATGAGTAAGAGATATATGGATATATCCATTTCATGTCAAAACATGATTTTTTTTTATTTGTACATCGGGTTCTTTAGAGAATCTCTTTTCGAAAAATTATCCTTGTCTTTGTTTATGTCTCGGGTTGGGACAAATTACTATAATTCGTCCCCGTCTACGGATCAGTCGACATTTTTCGCAAATTTTACGAACAGAAGCCCTTATTTTCATATTTGTTATTCCTTACCTTAACTTAATTAAGAATCTACTTCTTGGAAGAAAATAAGTTTCTTGAAATTTTGAACTTCGAATTGTATCTCCATGAAAAAAGGAATGTTGAAGTTGAAAAACTCCCTAATTATTCGAATCCTTGTTTCGGATTCTATAAATTATACGCCCTTTGGTTGAATCATAACGACTTACTTCAATTTTGACTCTATCTCCTGGTAGTATCCGTATAAAACTACGTCGGATCCTTCCTGAAACATAACCTAGAATCATATTTTCATTATCTAAACGCACCCGGAACATACCGTTGGGAAGTGATTCAGTAATTAAACCTTCATGAATCCATTTTTGTTCTTTCATTCCAGGTAAAACCCCCTTAAAGTATTAATTAATGGAGGAGTAGTGATATTAGACAACCCGCCCTTTCTCTTTTTTTTTTCACAAATAGGAAGTTCCGGATCCAATTCGAATATCAGAAGGATTACCATATATAACACAAAATTTCTCCACCAATTCTTTCTAGGCGAGCCTCTCGGTCTGTCATTATACCTCTAGAAGTAGAAAGAATTACAATCCCCATACCACCTAAAATTCTAGGAATTCGTTGATAGTTAGAATAGATTCGTAGACCAGGTCGACTGATCCGTTTTAAATTTAAAATAGTTCTATATGTTCCTTTCCTATTCCTTCTATGTCGCAGGGTTAAAACCAAAAAATATTTGTTGCTTTCCTGATGTTTCCTCACGTTTTCGATAAAACCTTCCCGTAAAAGTATTTTAACAATGTTTTCGGTGATATTAGTAGATGCTATTCGAACCGTTACTTTTCTATCCATGTCGACATTTCGTATAGAGGTTATTATGTCAGCAATAGTGTCCCTACCCATGATGAACTAAAATTATTGGTGCCTGCTAATTTTGATATAATCAACATGCTCTTTTTTATTTTTTTATTTATGAATTCTATTAAATATTAAATTAAAGGTATATGCGTGAAACACAATCTACTAATTAATCTATTTCATTCGCTTACTATAACTATATCATGGTCTCGTCTTATAATACCTCAGGGGCTAAGGAAACTATTTTAGTAAAATTTAACTGTCTCAATTCCCGGACGATCGCACCAAAAATTCGAGTTCCTTTTGGGTTTCCTTCTTGATCAATAATAACTGCAGCATTGTCATCATATCGTATTATCATACCGTTGTCACGTTTGAGTTCTTTACAGGTACGTACAATTACAGCTCTGATTACTTCTGATCTTTCTAGAGGCATATTTGGTACTACTTCTTTGATCACAGCAACAATAACGTCACCAATATGAGCGTATCGGCGATTACTAGTTCCTATGATTCGAATACACATCAATTCTCGGGCCCCGCTGTTGTCCGCTACATTCAAATGGGTCTGGGGTTGAATCATATCATTTTTTTATTCGATTTTTCAATGCAAAGAACGAAGGAAAAAAAAAGAAATATTGTTTGTCCAAAATCAAAAAAAGAAACCTGCAATTTTTTTTCATCCCAAAGACCTCTTTTTCTTTTATTCCTATCCCGAAATAATGAATTGAGTTCGTATAGGCATTTTGGACGCCGCTATTGAAATAGCTTTTCTAGCTATATTTTCTGCTACTCCGCCCATTTCATAAAGTATTCTACCTGGTTTAACGACAGCTACCCAATATTCGGGGGATCCTTTCCCCGAACCCATACGTGTTTCTGTAGGTCTTACTGTAACTGGTTTGTCTGGAAATATACGTACCCATATTTTTCCACCACGGCGTACGTTTCGTGTCATTGCTCGTCGCCCCGCTTCTATTTGTCTAGATGTGATCCAAGCAGGTTCAAGTGCTTGAAGAGCGTATCTACCGAAACAAATACGATTACCTCGATAAGATATTCCCTTCATTCTTCCTCTATGTTGTTTACGGAATCTGGTTCTTTTGGGGTTATAGTGGATGGGTCTTTTTAAAATTCCATCTCTACTCCAGAACCGGACATGAGAGTTTCTTCTCATCCAGCTCCTCGCGAATGAAATGATTCAAAAAAATTTAGTTAAGATAAAATTCCATTTTTTTGAATAATACACTGAATCGTGGGATTCTTTGATATTTCATCTAATTTTCATCTAATCTATTTCTATTAGAAATTTTTATATCTTGTTTATATATAGCTTTTGGATATATAGCTAAACATATATTTCTAGATAATGTAATTTTTTATTTATAATTTATTTATAATATAATAATATATAAGGCTATAACGAATCTTTATTTTGTTTTGTCTTTATCATATCGGATCGCTCAAAAAATAGAGCAATTCGGTAAAATAAAGCTTTCGCGGGCGAACATTTACTCTTTCAATATCTATTTCAATTGTAAGGTTAGCCCACGATCTTTCAGAACAAATGAATTGATACCTGGTTTGTTCCGCCATCCCACTCAATGAATCATTAGGATTCGTTTTTAATAGAATCTTCTGTATTCACAGGTTTCCGTCGTTCCCATCGCTTCTCAATTAATGGTTAGGTCTGAATTATACAATGGAGCTCCTGTTCTTGAGTCAATCTTCTCAGTCTTTATTGGCTCTAGGCTCTTGATTTTTTTTCTATGAACATATTCATTTAATTCGGGAGGAATTAGTTTGATGCTTTATTACATTGCTTTTTATGAAATGATTCATAGACCTTACATATTATATTGGAATCATATATCATTGGCGTTCTTTTTATCTCTTTCTCTCACCGTTCTTCCATTTATCCACATCATTCTAGATTTCGCTTCCCAAACTCATAATCAGATTGGTTTGGTTTTTTTTTGTGTTTATGCAAAAAAGATTTCAGTTGCTACAATGATATGACCAATATATCATATCTTGACTGGTTGTTTAGATCTAGATAATGTGAAGCGATGAGTTGGTTATTAATTCTGTAATTTTGAGTTCATACTATGTATGGGCCGGTCCATTTTTTGTTTTGAACCCTAATCCTACAAAAAACCAACGAGTCACACACTAAGCATAGCAATTATACCAAATGGTCAATCGAATCTTTATTCAACCCTATAGAATTAATTTCTAATTGTTCATTTTTGTTTTGATTGAAGAGAAAAAGAATGAAAGAATTTGTCATTTTTTGTTTCATTACATTACTGGATAGAACGAAAGAAAAGACAAGGAAGGACTTATTATTTTATTCCTCGTCTACAAATATCCAAATTTTGATGCCTAATACCCCATATATAGTTCGAACTCTATAGGAACAATAATCAATTTTAGCTCGAATGGTTTGTAGGGGAACCCTTCCTTCTCTAATCCATTCAACACGTGCAATTTCTTTTCCGTCGATACGCCCTGCAATTTGTACTTGAATTCCTTTTGTATCTGCCTGTTCAGTTAATTCAATAGCTTTTTTTATTGCCTTGCGAAACGAAACTCTATTCCTTAATTGTCCGGCTATAAATTCTGCAAGAATATTAGGATGTCCGTAAGGTTTTGTAATTCTTGTAATAGCAATGTTGAGTTTTCGGTTCACGTAATTCAATTCTTTTTGTACATTCATCTGTAATTCTTCAATTCTTCGTGGTTTACCTTCTACTAATAACTTTGGGAATCCCATATAGATTATGACCTGAATCAGATCGATTCTTTTTTGAATCTCTATACGTGCAATTCCCTCGACACCAGAGGATATTCTTATATTTTTTTGTACATAATTCTTGATACAATCCCGTATTTTTTGATCTTCTTGTAGACCCTTGGAATAATTTTTTGGTTGTGCAAACCAAAGCGAATGATGACCTTGGGTTGTACCAAGTCTGAAACCCAGTGGATTTATTTTTTGTCCCATACTCCCCCACTACTATACATATTATGACACGTAATATCTGTGGACTTCTTTTTATATATCCAT
>CAMFZC010000146.1:0-204946 GCA_946000675.1 Vitis riparia x Vitis rupestris | reverse complement strand
TTTTCGTTACTCGCACGGATTCTAGCTTTTCCCCGGTACTGACACGGATTCTATCATTTTCCGGTACTGACCCTGAATCTACCATATTGCGGTAGTCGTTCGGACAGTTTTTCGTTACTCGCAGGGATTCTAACTTTTCCCGGTACTGACACGGATTCTATCATTTTCCGGTACTGACCCTGAATCTACCATTTTTCGGTAGTCGTTCGGACAGTTTTTCGTTACTCGCACGGATTCTACCTTTTCCCGGTACTGACACGGATTCTATCATTTTCCGGTACTGACCCTGAATCTACCATTTTTCGGTAGTCGTTCGGACAGTTTTTCGTTACTCGCACGGATTCTAACCTTTTCCCCGGTATTGACACGGATTCTATAATTTTCCGGTACTGACCCTGAATCTACCATTTTTCGGTAGTCGTTCGGACAGTTTTTCGTTACTCGCACGGATTCTACCTTTTCCCGGTATTGACACGGATTCTATCATTTTCCGGAACTGACCTTGAATCTACCATATTTCGGTAGTCGTTCGGACACTTTTTCGTTACTCGCACGGATTCTACCTTTTCCCCGGTACTGACACGGATTCTATAATTTTCCGGTACTGACCCTGAATCTACCATTTTTCGGTAGTCGTGTCGGACAGTTTTTCGTTACTCGCACGGATTCTACCTTTTCCCGGTACTGACCCGGATTCTATCATTTTCCGGGTACTGACCCTGAATCTACCATTTTTCGGTAGTCGTTCGGACAGTTTTTCGTTACTCGCACGGATTCTACCTTTTCCCGGTGCTGACACGGATTCTATCATTTTCCGGTACTGGCCCTGAATCTACCATTTTTCGGTAGTCGTTCGGACAGTTTTTCGTTACTCGCACGGATTCTACCTTTTCCCGGTACTGACACGGATTCTATCATTTTCCCGTACTGACCCTGAATCAACCATATTTCGGTAGTCGTTCGGACAGTTTTTCGTTACTCGCACGGATTCTAGCTTTTCCCGGTACTGACACGGATTCTATCATTTTCCGGTACTGACCCTGAATCTACCATATTGCGGTAGTCGTTCGGACAGTTTTTCGTTACTCACAGGGATTCTAACTTTTCCCGGGTACTGAGACGGATTATATCATTTTCCGGTACTGACCCTGAATCTACCATATTGCGATAGTCGTTCGGACAGTTTTTCGTTACTCGCAGGGATTCTAACTTTTCCCGGTACTGACACGGATTCTATCATTTTCCGGTACTGACCCTGAATCTACCATTTTTCGGTAGTCGTTCGGACAGTTTTTCGTTACTCGCACGGATTCTACCTTTTCCCGGTACTGACACGGATTCTATGATTTTCCGGTACTGACCCTGAATCTACCATTTTTCGGTAGTCGTTCGGACAGTTTTTCGTTACTCGCACGGATTCTACCTTTTCCCGGGTACTGACACGGATTCTATCATTTTCCCGTACTGACCCTGAATCAACCATATTTCGGTAGTCGTTCGGACAGTTTTTCGTTACTCGCACGGATTCTAGCTTTTCCCGGTACTGACACGGATTCTATCATTTTCCGGTACTGACCCTGAATCTACCATATTGCGGTAGTCGTTCGGACAGTTTTTCGTTACTCACAGGGATTCTAACTTTTCCCGGTACTGAGACGGATTATATCATTTTCCGGTACTGACCCTGAATCTACCATATTGCGATAGTCGTTCGGACAGTTTTTCGTTACTCGCAGGGATTCTAACTTTTCCCGGTACTGACACGGATTCTATCATTTTCCGGTACTGACCCTGAATCTACCATTTTTCGGTAGTCGTTCGGACAGTTTTTCGTTACTCGCACGGATTCTAGATTTTCCCGGTACTCGCCCGGATTCTATCATTTTCCGGTACTGACCCTGAATCTACCATTTTTCGGTAGTCGTGTCGGACAGTTTTTCGTTACTCGCACGGATTCTAGATTTTCCCGGTACTCGCCCGGATTCTATAATTTTCCGGTACTGACCCTGAATCTACCATTTTTCGGTAGTCGTTCGGACAGTTTTTCGTTACTCGCACGGATTCTACCTTTTCCCGGTACTGACACGGATTCTATCATTTTCCGGTACTGACCCTGAAACTACCATTTTTCGGTAGTCGTTCGGACAGTTTTTCGTTACTCGCACGGATTCTACCTTTTCCCGGTATTGACACGGATTCTATAATTTTCCGGTACTGACCCTGAATCTACCATTTTTCGGTAGTCGTTCGGACAGTTTTTCGTTACTCGCACGGATTCTACCTTTTCCCGGTAGCGACACGGATTCTATCATTTTCCGGTACTGACCCTGTATCTACCATATTTCCGTAGTCGTTCGGACAGTTTTTCGTTACTCGCACGGATTCTACCTTTTCCCGGTACTGACACGGATTCTATCATTTTCCGGTACTGACCTTGAATCTACCATATTTCGGTAGTCGTTCGGACAGTTTTTCGTTACTCGCACGGATTCTAGATTTTCCCGGTACTCGCCCGGATTCTATCATTTTCCGGTACTGACCCTGAATCTACCATTTTTCGGTAGTCGTTCGGACAGTTTTTCGTTACTCGCACGGATTCTAGATTTTCCCGGTACTCGCCCGGATTCTATAATTTTCCGGTACTGACCCTGAATCTACCATTTTTCGGTAGTCGTTCGGACAGTTTTTCGTTACTCGCACGGATTCTACCTTTTCCCGGTACTGACACGGATTCTATCATTTTCCGGTACTGACCCTGAAACTACCATTTTTCGGTAGTCGTTCGGACAGTTTTTCGTTACTCGCACGGATTCTACCTTTTCCCGGTATTGACACGGATTCTATAATTTTCCGGTACTGACCCTGAATCTACCATTTTTCGGTAGTCGTTCGGACAGTTTTTCGTTACTCGCACGGATTCTACCTTTTCCCGGTATTGACACGGATTCTATCATTTTCCGGTACTGACCCTGAATCTACCATATTTCGGTAGTCGTTCGGACAGTTTTTCGTTACTCGCACGGATTCTACCTTTTCCCGGTACTGACACGGATTCTATCATTTTCCGGTACTGACCCTGAATCTACCATTTTTCGGTAGTCGTTCGGACAGTTTTTCGTTACTCGCACGGATTCTAACTTTTCCCGGTACTGACACGGATTCTATCATTTTCCGGTACTGACCCTGAAACTACCATTTTTCGGTAGTCGTTCGGACAGTTTTTCGTTACTCGCACGGATTCTTGATTTTCCCGGGTACTCGCCCGGATTCTATCATTTTCCGGTACTGACCCTGAATCTACCATATTGCGGTAGTCGTTCGGACAGTTTTTCGTGACTCGCAGGGATTCTACCTTTTCCCGGTACTCGCCCTGATTCTATCATTTTCCGGTACTGACCCTGAATCTACCATATTTCGGTAGTCGTTCGGACAGTTTTTCGTTACTCGCACGGATTCTACCTTTTCCCGGTACTGACACGGATTCTATCATTTTCCGGTACTGACCCTGAATCTACCATATTTCGGTAGTCGTTCTGACAGTTTTTCGTTACTCGCACGGATTCTACCTTTTCCCGGGTACTGACACGGATTCTATCATTTTCCGGTACTGACCCTGAATCTACCATTTTTCGGTAGTCGTTCGGACAGTTTTGGGTTACTCGCACGGATTCTAGCTTTTCCCGGTACTGACACGGATTCTATCATTTTCCGGTACTGACCCTGAATCTACCATATTGCGGTAGTCGTTCGGACAGTTTTTCGTTACTCGCAGGGATTCTAACTTTTCCCGGTACTGACACGGATTCTATCATTTTCCGGTACTGACCCTGAATCTACCATTTTTCGGTAGTCGTTCGGACAGTTTTTCGTTACTCGCACGGATTCTACCTTTTCCCGGTACTGACACGGATTCTATCATTTTCCGGTACTGACCCTGATTCTACCATTTTTCGGTAGTCGTTCGGACAGTTTTTCGTTACTCGCACGGATTCTACCTTTTCCCGGTATTGACACGGATTCTATAATTTTCCGGTACTGACCCTGAATCTACCATTTTTCGGTAGTCGTTCGGACAGTTTTTCGTTACTCGCACGGATTCTACCTTTTCCCGGTATTGACACGGATTCTATCATTTTCCGGAACTGACCCTGAATCTACCATATTTCGGTAGTCGTTCGGACAGTTTTTCGTTACTCGCACGGATTCTACCTTTTCCCGGTATTGACACGGATTCTATCATTTTCCGGTACTGACCCTGAATCTACCATATTTCGGTAGTCGTTCGGACAGTTTTTCGTTACTCGCACGGATTCTACCTTTTCCCGGTACTGACACGGATTCTATCATTTTCCGGTACTGACCCTGAATCTACCATTTTTCGGTAGTCGTTCGGACAGTTTTTCGTTACTCGCACGGATTCTAACTTTTCCCGGTACTGACACGGATTCTATCATTTTCCGGTACTGACCCTGAAACTACCATTTTTCGGTAGTCGTTCGGACAGTTTTTCGTTACTCGCACGGATTCTTGATTTTCCCGGTACTCGCCCGGATTCTATCATTTTCCGGTACTGACCCTGAATCTACCATATTGCGGTAGTCGTTCGGACAGTTTTTCGTGACTCGCAGGGATTCTACCTTTTCCCGGTACTCGCCCTGATTCTATCATTTTCCGGTACTGACCCTGAATCTACCATATTTCGGTAGTCGTTCGGACAGTTTTTCGTTACTCGCACGGATTCTACCTTTTCCCGGTACTGACACGGATTCTATCATTTTCCGGTACTGACCCTGAATCTACCATATTTCGGTAGTCGTTCTGACAGTTTTTCGTTACTCGCACGGATTCTACCTTTTCCCGGTACTGACACGGATTCTATCATTTTCCGGTACTGACCCTGAATCTACCATTTTTCGGTAGTCGTTCGGACAGTTTTTCGTTACTCGCACGGATTCTACCTTTTCCCGGTACTGCCACGGATTCTATCATTTTCCGGTACTGACCCTGAATCTACCATATTGCGGTAGTCGTTCGGACAGTTTTTCGTTACTCGCAGGGATTCTAACTTTTCCCGGTACTGACACGGATTCTATCATTTTCCGGTACTGACCCTGAATCTACCATTTTTCGGTAGTCGTTCGGACAGTTTTTCGTTACTCGCACGGATTCTACCTTTTCCCGGTACTGACACGGATTCTATCATTTTCCGGTACTGACCCTGATTCTACCATTTTTCGGTAGTCGTTCGGACAGTTTTTCGTTACTCGCACGGATTCTACCTTTTCCCGGTATTGACACGGATTCTATAATTTTCCGGTACTGACCCTGAATCTACCATTTTTCGGTAGTCGTTCGGACAGTTTTTCGTTACTCGCACGGATTCTACCTTTTCCCGGTATTGACACGGATTCTATCATTTTCCGGAACTGACCCTGAATCTACCATATTTCGGTAGTCGTTCGGACAGTTTTTCGTTACTCGCACGGATTCTACCTTTTCCCGGTATTGACACGGATTCTATCATTTTCCGGTACTGACCCTGAATCTACCATATTTCGGTAGTCGTTCGGACAGTTTTTCGTTACTCGCACGGATTCTACCTTTTCCCGGTACTGACACGGATTCTATCATTTTCCGGTACTGACCCTGAATCTACCATTTTTCGGTAGTCGTTCGGACAGTTTTTCGTTACTCGCACGGATTCTAACTTTTCCCGGTACTGACACGGATTCTATCATTTTCCGGTACTGACCCTGAAACTACCATTTTTCGGTAGTCGTTCGGACAGTTTTTCGTTACTCGCACGGATTCTTGATTTTCCCGGTACTCGCCCGGATTCTATCATTTTCCGGTACTGACCCTGAATCTACCATATTGCGGTAGTCGTTCGGACAGTTTTTCGTGACTCGCAGGGATTCTACCTTTTCCCGGTACTCGCCCTGATTCTATCATTTTCCGGTACTGACCCTGAATCTACCATATTTCGGTAGTCGTTCGGACAGTTTTTCGTTACTCGCACGGATTCTACCTTTTCCCGGTACTGACACGGATTCTATCATTTTCCGGTACTGACCCTGAATCTACCATATTTCGGTAGTCGTTCTGACAGTTTTTCGTTACTCGCACGGATTCTACCTTTTCCCGGTACTGACACGGATTCTATCATTTTCCGGTACTGACCCTGAATCTACCATTTTTCGGTAGTCGTTCGGACAGTTTTTCGTTACTCGCACGGATTCTACCTTTTCCCGGTACTGCCACGGATTCTATCATTTTCCGGTACTGACCCTGAAACTACCATTTTTCGGTAGTCGTTCGGACAGTTTTTCGTTACTCGCACGGATTCTAGATTTTCCCGGTACTCGCCCGGATTCTATCATTTTCCGGTACTGACCCTGAATCTACCATATTGCGGTAGTCGTTCGGACAGTTTTTCGTGACTCGCAGGGATTCTACCTTTTCCCGGTACTCGCCCTGATTCTATCATTTTCCGGTACTGACCCTGAATCTACCATATTTCGGTAGTCGTTCGGACAGTTTTTCGTTACTCGCACGGATTCTACCTTTTCCCGGTACTGACACGGATTCTATCATTTTCCGGTACGGACCCTGAATCTACCATTTTTCGGTAGTCGTTCGGACAGTTTTTCGTTACTCGCACGGATTCTACCTTTTCCCGGTACTGACACGGATTCTATCATTTTCCGGTACTGACCCTGAATCTACCATTTTTCGGTAGTCGTTCGGACAGTTTTTCGTTACTCGCACGGATTCTAGCTTTTCCCGGTACTGACACGGATTCTATCATTTTCCGGTACTGACCCTGTTTCTACCATATTGCGGTAGTCGTTCGGACAGTTTTTCGTTACTCGCAGGGATTCTAACTTTTCCCGGTACTGACACGGATTCTATCATTTTCCGGTACTGACCCTGAATCTACCATTTTTCGGTAGTCGTTCGGACAGTTTTTCGTTACTCGCACGGATTCTACCTTTTCCCGGTACTGACACGGATTCTATCATTTTCCGGTACTGACCCTGAATCTACCATTTTTCGGTAGTCGTTCGGACAGTTTTTCGTTACTCACACGGATTCTACCTTTTCCCGGTATTGACACGGATTCTATAATTTTCCGGTACTGACCCTGAATCTACCATTTTTCGGTAGTCGTTCGGACAGTTTTTCGTTACTCGCACGGATTCTAACTTTTCCCGGTACTGACACGGATGCTATCATTTTCCGGTACTGACCCCGAAACTACCATTTTTCGGTAGTCGTTCGGACAGTTTTTCGTTACTCGCACGGATTCTTGATTTTCCCGGTACTCGCCCGGATTCTATCATTTTCCGGTACTGACCCTGAATCTACCATATTGCGGTAGTCGTTCGGACAGTTTTTCGTGACTCGCAGGGATTCTACCTTTTCCCGGTACTCGCCCTAATTCTATCATTTTCCGGTACTGACCCTGAATCTACCATATTTCGGTAGTCGTTCGGACAGTTTTTCGTTACTCGCACGGATTCTACCTTTTCCCGGTACTGACACGGATTCTATCATTTTCCGGTACTGACCCTGAATCTACCATATTTCGGTAGTCGTTCTGACAGTTTTTCGTTACTCGCACGGATTCTACCTTTTCCCGGTACTGACACGGATTCTATCATTTTCCGGTACTGACCCTGAAACTACCATTTTTCGGTAGTCGTTCGGACAGTTTTTCGTTACTCGCACGGATTCTAGATTTTCCCGGTACTCGCCCGGATTCTATCATTTTCCGGTACTGACCCTGAATCTACCATATTGCGGTAGTCGTTCGGACAGTTTTTCGTGACTCGCAGGGATTCTACCTTTTCCCGGTACTCGCCCTGATTCTATCATTTTCCGGTACTGACCCTGAATCTACCATATTTCGGTAGTCGTTCGGACAGTTTTTCGTTACTCGCACGGATTCTACCTTTTCCCGGTACTGACACGGATTCTATCATTTTCCGGTACGGACCCTGAATCTACCATTTTTCGGTAGTCGTTCGGACAGTTTTTCGTTACTCGCACGGATTCTACCTTTTCCCGGTACTGACACGGATTCTATCATTTTCCGGTACTGACCCTGAATCTACCATTTTTCGGTAGTCGTTCGGACAGTTTTTCGTTACTCGCACGGATTCTAGCTTTTCCCGGTACTGACACGGATTCTATCATTTTCCGGTACTGACCCTGAATCTACCATATTGCGGTAGTCGTTCGGACAGTTTTTCGTTACTCGCAGGGATTCTAACTTTTCCCGGTACTGACACGGATTCTATCATTTTCCGGTACTGACCCTGAATCTACCATTTTTCGGTAGTCGTTCGGACAGTTTTTCGTTACTGGCACGGATTCTACCTTTTCCCGGTACTGACACGGATTCTATCATTTTCCGGTACTGACCCTGAATCTACCATTTTTCGGTAGTCGTTCGGACAGTTTTTCGTTACTCGCACGGATTCTACCTTTTCCCGGTATTGACACGGATTCTATCATTTTCCGGTACTGACCCTGAATCTACCATATTTCGGTAGTCGTTCGGACAGTTTTTCGTTACTCGCACGGATTCTACCTTTTCCCGATACTG
The DNA here is from genome assembly GCA_946000675.1 of Vitis riparia x Vitis rupestris. Lineage (NCBI taxonomy): Eukaryota > Viridiplantae > Streptophyta > Magnoliopsida > Vitales > Vitaceae > Vitis > Vitis riparia x Vitis rupestris. Next base: position 196,335 of record CAMFZC010000146.1, on the reverse strand, counting down.
ACACGGATTCTATCATTTTCCGGTACTGACCCTGAAACTACCATTTTTCGGTAGTCGTTCGAACAGTTTTTCGTTACTCGCACGGATTCTACCTTTTCCCGGTACTGACACGGATTCTATCATTTTCCGGTACTGACCCTGAATCTACCATATTTCGGTAGTCGTTCTGACAGTTTTTCGTTACTCGCACGGATTCTACCTTTTCCCGGTACTGACACGGATTCTATCATTTTCCGGTACTGACCCTGAAACTACCATTTTTCGGTAGTCGTTCGGACAGTTTTTCGTTACTCGCACGGATTCTAGATTTTCCCGGTACTCGCCCGGATTCTATCATTTTCCGGTACTGACCCTGAATCTACCATATTGCGGTAGTCGTTCGGACAGTTTTTCGTGACTCGCAGGGATTCTACCTTTTCCCGGTACTCGCCCTGATTCTATCATTTTCCGGTACTGACCCTGAATCTACCATATTTCGGTAGTCGTTCGGACAGTTTTTCGTTACTCGCACGGATTCTACCTTTTCCCGGTACTGACACGGATTCTATCATTTTCCGGTACGGACCCTGAATCTACCATTTTTCGGTAGTCGTTCGGACAGTTTTTCGTTACTCGCACGGATTCTACCTTTTCCCGGTACTGACACGGATTCTATCATTTTCCGGTACTGACCCTGAATCTACCATTTTTCGGTAGTCGTTCGGACAGTTTTTCGTTACTCGCACGGATTCTAGCTTTTCCCGGTACTGACACGGATTCTATCATTTTCCGGTACTGACCCTGAATCTACCATATTGCGGTAGTCGTTCGGACAGTTTTTCGTTACTCGCAGGGATTCTAACTTTTCCCGGTACTGACACGGATTCTATCATTTTCCGGTACTGACCCTGAATCTACCATTTTTCGGTAGTCGTTCGGACAGTTTTTCGTTACTTGCACGGATTCTACCTTTTCCCGGTACTGACACGGATTCTATCATTTTCCGGTACTGACCCTGAATCTACCATTTTTCGGTAGTCGTTCGGACAGTTTTTCGTTACTCGCACGGATTCTACCTTTTCCCGGTATTGACACGGATTCTATCATTTTCCGGTACTGACCCTGAATCTACCATATTTCGGTAGTCGTTCGGACAGTTTTTCGTTACTCGCACGGATTCTACCTTTTCCCGATACTGACACGGATTCTATCATTTTCCGGTACTGACCCTGAAACTACCATTTTTCGGTAGTCGTTCGAACAGTTTTTCGTTACTCGCACGGATTCTACCTTTTCCCGGTATTGACACGGATTCTATAATTTTCCGGTACTGACCCTGAATCTACCATTTTTCGGTAGTCGTTCGGACAGTTTTTCGTTACTCGCACGGATTCTACCTTTTCCCGGTATTGACACGGATTCTATCATTTTTCGGTACTGACCCTGAATCTACCATATTTCGGTAGTCGTTCGGACAGTTTTTCGTTACTCGCACGGATTCTACCTTTTCCCGGTACTGACACGGATTCTATCATTTTCCGGTACTGACCCTGAATCTACCATTTTTCGGTTGTCGTTCGGACAGTTTTTCGTTACTCGCACGGATTCTAACTTTTCCCGGTACTGACACGGATTCTATCATTTTCCGGTACTGACCCTGAAACTACCATTTTTCGGTAGTCGTTCGGACAGTTTTTCGTTACTCCCACGGATTCTTGATTTTCCCGGTACTCGCCCGGATTCTATCATTTTCCGGTACTGACCCTGAATCTACCATATTGCGGTAGTCGTTCGGACAGTTTTTCGTGACTCGCAGGGATTCTACCTTTTCCCGGTACTCGCCCTGATTCTATCATTTTCCGGTACTGACCCTGAATCTACCATATTTCGGTAGTCGTTCGGACAGTTTTTCGTTACTCGCACGGATTCTACCTTTTCCCGGTACTGACACGGATTCTATCATTTTCCGGTACTGACCCTGAATCTACCATATTTCGGTAGTCGTTTTGACAGTTTTTCGTTACTCGCACGGATTCTACCTTTTCCCGGTACTGACACGGATTCTATCATTTTCCGGTACTGACCCTGAATCTACCATTTTTCGGTAGTCGTTCGGACAGTTTTTCGTTACTCGCACGGATTCTACCTTTTCCCGGTACTGCCACGGATTCTATCATTTTCCGGTACTGACCCTGAAACTACCATTTTTCGGTAGTCGTTCGGACAGTTTTTCGTTACTCGCACGGATTCTAGATTTTCCCGGTACTCGCCCGGATTCTATCATTTTCCGGTACTGACCCTGAATCTACCATATTGCGGTAGTCGTTCGGACAGTTTTTCGTTACTCCTAGGGATTCTAACTTTTCCCGGTACTGACACGGATTCTATCATTTTCCGGTACTGACCCTGAATCTACCATTTTTCGGTAGTCGTTCGGACAGTTTTTCGTTACTCGCACGGATTCTACCTTTTCCCGGTACTGACACGGATTCTATCATTTTCCGGTACTGACCCTGAATCTACCATTTTTCGGTAGTCGTTCGGACAGTTTTTCGTTACTCGCACGGATTCTACCTTTTCCCGGTACTGACACGGATTCTATCATTTTCCGGTACTGACCCTGAATCTACCATTTTTCGGTAGTCGTTCGGACAGTTTTGGGTTACTCGCACGGATTCTAGCTTTTCCCGGTACTGACACGGATTCTATCATTTTCCGGTACTGACCCTGAATCTACCATATTGCGGTAGTCGTTCGGACAGTTTTTCGTTACTCGCAGGGATTCTAACTTTTCCCGGTACTGACACGGATTCTATCATTTTCCGGTACTGACCCTGAATCTACCATTTTTCGGTAGTCGTTCGGACAGTTTTTCGTTACTCGCACGGATTCTACCTTTTCCCGGTACTGACACGGATTCTATCATTTTCCGGTACTGACCCTGAATCTACCATTTTTCGGTAGTCGTTCGGACAGTTTTTCGTTACTCGCACGGATTCTACCTTTTCCCGGTAGTGACACGGATTCTATAATTTTCCGGTACTGACCCTGAATCTACCATTTTTCGGTAGTCGTTCGGACAGTTTTTCGTTACTCGCACGGATTCTACCTTTTCCCGGTACTGACACGGATTCTATCATTTTCCGGTACTGACCCTGAATCTACCATTTTTCGGTAGTCGTTCGGACAGTTTTTCGTTACTCGCACGGATTCTAGCTTTTCCCGGTACTGACACGGATTCTATCATTTTCCGGTACTGACCCTGAATCTACCATATTGCGGTAGTCGTTCGGACAGTTTTTCGTTACTCGCAGGGATTCTAACTTTTCCCGGTACTGACACGGATTCTATCATTTTCCGGTACTGACCCTGAATCTACCATTTTTCGGTAGTCGTTCGGACAGTTTTTCGTTACTCGCACGGATTCTACCTTTTCCCGGTACTGACACGGATTCTATCATTTTCCGGTACTGACCCTGAATCTACCATTTTTCGGTAGTCGTTCGGACAGTTTTTCGTTACTCGCACGGATTCTACCTTTTCCCGGTATTGACACGGATTCTATAATTTTCCGGTACTGACCCTGAATCTACCATTTTTCGGTAGTCGTTCGGACAGTTTTTCGTTACTCGCACGGATTCTACCTTTTCCCGGTATTGACACGGATTCTATCATTTTCCGGAACTGACCCTGAATCTACCATATTTCGGTAGTCGTTCGGACACTTTTTCGTTACTCGCACGGATTCTACCTTTTCCCGGTACTGACACGGATTCTATAATTTTCCGGTACTGACCCTGAATCTACCATTTTTCGGTAGTCGTTCGGACAGTTTTTCGTTACTCGCACGGATTCTACCTTTTCCCGGTACTGACCCGGATTCTATCATTTTCCGGTACTGACCCTGAAACTACCATTTTTCGGTAGTCGTTCGGACAGTTTTTCGTTACTCGCACGGATTCTAGATTTTCCCGGTACTCGCCCGGATTCTATCATTTTCCGGTACTGACCCTGAATCTACCATATTGCGGTAGTCGTTCGGACAGTTTTTCGTGACTCGCAGGGATTCTACCTTTTCCCGGTACTCGCCCTGATTCTATCATTTTCCGGTACTGACCCTGAATCTACCATATTTCGGTAGTCGTTCGGACAGTTTTTCGTTACTCGCACGGATTCTACCTTTTCCCGGTACTGACACGGATTCTATCATTTTCCGGTACGGACCCTGAATCTACCATTTTTCGGTAGTCGTTCGGACAGTTTTTCGTTACTCGCACGGATTCTACCTTTTCCCGGTACTGACACGGATTCTATCATTTTCCGGTACTGACCCTGAATCTACCATTTTTCGGTAGTCGTTCGGACAGTTTTTCGTTACTCGCACGGATTCTAGCTTTTCCCGGTACTGACACGGATTCTATCATTTTCCGGTACTGACCCTGAATCTACCATATTGCGGTAGTCGTTCGGACAGTTTTTCGTTACTCGCAGGGATTCTAACTTTTCCCGGTACTGACACGGATTCTATCATTTTCCGGTACTGACCCTGAATCTACCATTTTTCGGTAGTCGTTCGGACAGTTTTTCGTTACTTGCACGGATTCTACCTTTTCCCGGTACTGACACGGATTCTATCATTTTCCGGTACTGACCCTGAATCTACCATTTTTCGGTAGTCGTTCGGACAGTTTTTCGTTACTCGCACGGATTCTACCTTTTCCCGGTATTGACACGGATTCTATCATTTTCCGGTACTGACCCTGAATCTACCATATTTCGGTAGTCGTTCGGACAGTTTTTCGTTACTCGCACGGATTCTACCTTTTCCCGATACTGACACGGATTCTATCATTTTCCGGTACTGACCCTGAAACTACCATTTTTCGGTAGTCGTTCGAACAGTTTTTCGTTACTCGCACGGATTCTACCTTTTCCCGGTATTGACACGGATTCTATAATTTTCCGGTACTGACCCTGAATCTACCATTTTTCGGTAGTCGTTCGGACAGTTTTTCGTTACTCGCACGGATTCTACCTTTTCCCGGTATTGACACGGATTCTATCATTTTTCGGTACTGACCCTGAATCTACCATATTTCGGTAGTCGTTCGGACAGTTTTTCGTTACTCGCACGGATTCTACCTTTTCCCGGTACTGACACGGATTCTATCATTTTCCGGTACTGACCCTGAATCTACCATTTTTCGGTTGTCGTTCGGACAGTTTTTCGTTACTCGCACGGATTCTAACTTTTCCCGGTACTGACACGGATTCTATCATTTTCCGGTACTGACCCTGAAACTACCATTTTTCGGTAGTCGTTCGGACAGTTTTTCGTTACTCCCACGGATTCTTGATTTTCCCGGTACTCGCCCGGATTCTATCATTTTCCGGTACTGACCCTGAATCTACCATATTGCGGTAGTCGTTCGGACAGTTTTTCGTGACTCGCAGGGATTCTACCTTTTCCCGGTACTCGCCCTGATTCTATCATTTTCCGGTACTGACCCTGAATCTACCATATTTCGGTAGTCGTTCGGACAGTTTTTCGTTACTCGCACGGATTCTACCTTTTCCCGGTACTGACACGGATTCTATCATTTTCCGGTACTGACCCTGAATCTACCATATTTCGGTAGTCGTTTTGACAGTTTTTCGTTACTCGCACGGATTCTACCTTTTCCCGGTACTGACACGGATTCTATCATTTTCCGGTACTGACCCTGAATCTACCATTTTTCGGTAGTCGTTCGGACAGTTTTTCGTTACTCGCACGGATTCTACCTTTTCCCGGTACTGCCACGGATTCTATCATTTTCCGGTACTGACCCTGAAACTACCATTTTTCGGTAGTCGTTCGGACAGTTTTTCGTTACTCGCACGGATTCTAGATTTTCCCGGTACTCGCCCGGATTCTATCATTTTCCGGTACTGACCCTGAATCTACCATATTGCGGTAGTCGTTCGGACAGTTTTTCGTTACTCCTAGGGATTCTAACTTTTCCCGGTACTGACACGGATTCTATCATTTTCCGGTACTGACCCTGAATCTACCATTTTTCGGTAGTCGTTCGGACAGTTTTTCGTTACTCGCACGGATTCTACCTTTTCCCGGTACTGACACGGATTCTATCATTTTCCGGTACTGACCCTGAATCTACCATTTTTCGGTAGTCGTTCGGACAGTTTTTCGTTACTCGCACGGATTCTACCTTTTCCCGGTACTGACACGGATTCTATCATTTTCCGGTACTGACCCTGAATCTACCATTTTTCGGTAGTCGTTCGGACAGTTTTGGGTTACTCGCACGGATTCTAGCTTTTCCCGGTACTGACACGGATTCTATCATTTTCCGGTACTGACCCTGAATCTACCATATTGCGGTAGTCGTTCGGACAGTTTTTCGTTACTCGCAGGGATTCTAACTTTTCCCGGTACTGACACGGATTCTATCATTTTCCGGTACTGACCCTGAATCTACCATTTTTCGGTAGTCGTTCGGACAGTTTTTCGTTACTCGCACGGATTCTACCTTTTCCCGGTACTGACACGGATTCTATCATTTTCCGGTACTGACCCTGAATCTACCATTTTTCGGTAGTCGTTCGGACAGTTTTTCGTTACTCGCACGGATTCTACCTTTTCCCGGTAGTGACACGGATTCTATAATTTTCCGGTACTGACCCTGAATCTACCATTTTTCGGTAGTCGTTCGGACAGTTTTTCGTTACTCGCACGGATTCTACCTTTTCCCGGTACTGACACGGATTCTATCATTTTCCGGTACTGACCCTGAATCTACCATTTTTCGGTAGTCGTTCGGACAGTTTTTCGTTACTCGCACGGATTCTAGCTTTTCCCGGTACTGACACGGATTCTATCATTTTCCGGTACTGACCCTGAATCTACCATATTGCGGTAGTCGTTCGGACAGTTTTTCGTTACTCGCAGGGATTCTAACTTTTCCCGGTACGGACACGGATTCTATCATTTTCCGGTACTGACCCTGAATCTACCATTTTTCGGTAGTCGTTCGGACAGTTTTTCGTTACTCGCACGGATTCTACCTTTTCCCGGTACTGACACGGATTCTATCATTTTCCGGTACTGACCCTGAATCTACCATTTTTCGGTAGTCGTTCGGACAGTTTTTCGTTACTCGCACGGATTCTACCTTTTCCCGGTATTGACACGGATTCTATAATTTTCCGGTACTGACCCTGAATCTACCATTTTTCGGTAGTCGTTCGGACAGTTTTTCGTTACTCGCACGGATTCTACCTTTTCCCGGTATTGACACGGATTCTATCATTTTCCGGAACTGACCCTGAATCTACCATATTTCGGTAGTCGTTCGGACACTTTTTCGTTACTCGCACGGATTCTACCTTTTCCCGGTACTGACACGGATTCTATAATTTTCCGGTACTGACCCTGAATCTACCATTTTTCGGTAGTCGTTCGGACAGTTTTTCGTTACTCGCACGGATTCTACCTTTTCCCGGTACTGACCCGGATTCTATCATTTTCCGGTACTGACCCTGAATCTACCATTTTTCGGTAGTCGTTCGGACAGTTTTTCGTTACTCGCACGGATTCTACCTTTTCCCGGTACTGACACGGATTCTATCATTTTCCGGTACTGGCCCTGAATCTACCATTTTTCGGTAGTCGTTCGGACAGTTTTTCGTTACTCGCACGGATTCTACCTTTTCCCGGTACTGACACGGATTCTATCATTTTCCCGTACTGACCCTGAATCAACCATATTTCGGTAGTCGTTCGGACAGTTTTTCGTTACTCGCACGGATTCTAGCTTTTCCCGGTACTGACACGGATTCTATCATTTTCCGGTACTGACCCTGAATCTACCATATTGCGGTAGTCGTTCGGACAGTTTTTCGTTACTCACAGGGATTCTAACTTTTCCCGGTACTGAGACGGATTATATCATTTTCCGGTACTGACCCCGAATCTACCATATTGCGATAGTCGTTCGGACAGTTTTTCGTTACTCGCAGGGATTCTAACTTTTCCCGGTACTGACACGGATTCTATCATTTTCCGGTACTGACCCTGAATCTACCATTTTTCGGTAGTCGTTCGGACAGTTTTTCGTTACTCGCACGGATTCTACCTTTTCCCGGTACTGACACGGATTCTATGATTTTCCGGTACTGACCCTGAATCTACCATTTTTCGGTAGTCGTTCGGACAGTTTTTCGTTACTCGCACGGATTCTACCTTTTCCCGGTACTGACACGGATTCTATCATTTTCCCGTACTGACCCTGAATCAACCATATTTCGGTAGTCGTTCGGACAGTTTTTCGTTACTCGCACGGATTCTAGCTTTTCCCGGTACTGACACGGATTCTATCATTTTCCGGTACTGACCCTGAATCTACCATATTGCGGTAGTCGTTCGGACAGTTTTTCGTTACTCACAGGGATTCTAACTTTTCCCGGTACTGAGACGGATTATATCATTTTCCGGTACTGACCCTGAATCTACCATATTGCGATAGTCGTTCGGACAGTTTTTCGTTACTCGCAGGGATTCTAACTTTTCCCGGTACTGACACGGATTCTATCATTTTCCGGTACTGACCCTGAATCTACCATTTTTCGGTAGTCGTTCGGACAGTTTTTCGTTACTCGCACGGATTCTACCTTTTCCCGGTACTGACACGGATTCTATGATTTTCCGGTACTGACCCTGAATCTACCATTTTTCGGTAGTCGTTCGGACAGTTTTTCGTTACTCGCACGGATTCTAGATTTTCCCGGTACTCGCCCGGATTCTATCATTTTCCGGTACTGACCCTGAATCTACCATATTGCGGTAGTCGTTCGGACAGTTTTTCGTTACTCGCAGGGATTCTACCTTTTCCCGGTACTCGCCCTGATTCTATCATTTTCCGGTACTGACCCTGAATCTACCATTTTTCGGTAGTCGTTCGGACAGTTTTTCGTTACTCGCACGGATTCTACCTTTTCCCGGTATTGACACGGATTCTATAATTTTCCGGTACTGACCCTGAATCTACCATTTTTCGGTAGTCGTTCGGACAGTTTTTCGTTACTCGCACGGATTCTACCTTTTCCCGGTAGTGACACGGATTCTATCATTTTCCGGTACTGACCCTGTATCTACCATATTTCCGTAGTCGTTCGGACAGTTTTTCGTTACTCGCACGGATTCTACCTTTTCCCGGTACTGACACGGATTCTATCATTTTCCGGTACTGACCTTGAATCTACCATATTTCGGTAGTCGTTCGGACAGTTTTTCGTTACTCGCACGGATTCTAGATTTTCCCGGTACTCGCCCGGATTCTATCATTTTCCGGTACTGACCCTGAATCTACCATTTTTCGGTAGTCGTTCGGACAGTTTTTCGTTACTCGCACGGATTCTAGATTTTCCCGGTACTCGCCCGGATTCTATAATTTTCCGGTACTGACCCTGAATCTACCATTTTTCGGTAGTCGTTCGGACAGTTTTTCGTTACTCGCACGGATTCTACCTTTTCCCGGTAGTGACACGGATTCTATCATTTTCCGGTACTGACCCTGAAACTACCATTTTTCGGTAGTCGTTCGGACAGTTTTTCGTTACTCGCACGGATTCTACCTTTTCCCGGTATTGACACGGATTCTATAATTTTCCGGTACTGACCCTGAATCTACCATTTTTCGGTAGTCGTTCGGACAGTTTTTCGTTACTCGCACGGATTCTACCTTTTCCCGGTACTGACACGGATTCTATCATTTTCCGGTACTGACCCTGAATCTACCATTTTTCGGTAGTCGTTCGGACAGTTTTTCGTTACTCGCACGGATTCTAACTTTTCCCGGTACTGACACGGATTCTATCATTTTCCGGTACTGACCCTGAAACTACCATTTTTCGGTAGTCGTTCGGACAGTTTTTCGTTACTCGCACGGATTCTTGATTTTCCCGGTACTCGCCCGGATTCTATCATTTTCCGGTACTGACCCTGAATCTACCATATTGCGGTAGTCGTTCGGACAGTTTTTCGTGACTCGCAGGGATTCTACCTTTTCCCGGTACTCGCCCTGATTCTATCATTTTCCGGTACTGACCCTGAATCTACCATATTTCGGTAGTCGTTCGGACAGTTTTTCGTTACTCGCACGGATTCTACCTTTTCCCGGTACTGACACGGATTCTATCATTTTCCGGTACTGACCCTGAATCTACCATATTTCGGTAGTCGTTCTGACAGTTTTTCGTTACTCGCACGGATTCTACCTTTTCCCGGTACTGACACGGATTCTATCATTTTCCGGTACTGACCCTGAATCTACCATTTTTCGGTAGTCGTTCGGACAGTTTTGGGTTACTCGCACGGATTCTACCTTTTCCCGGTACTGACACGGATTCTATCATTTTCCGGTACTGACCCTGAATACACCATATTGCGGTAGTCGTTCGGACAGTTTTTCGTTACTCGCAGGGATTCTAACTTTTCCCGGTACTGACACGGATTCTATCATTTTCCGGTACTGACCCTGAATCTACCATTTTTCGGTAGTCGTTCGGACAGTTTTTCGTTACTCGCACGGATTCTACCTTTTCCCGGTACTGACACGGATTCTATCATTTTCCGGTTACTGACCCTGAATCTACCATTTTTCGGTAGTCGTTCGGACAGTTTTTCGTTACTCGCACGGATTCTACCTTTTCCCGGTATTGACACGGATTCTATAATTTTCCGGTACTGACCCTGAATCTACCATTTTTCGGTAGTCGTTCGGACAGTTTTTCGTTACTCGCACGGATTCTACCTTTTCCCGGTATTGACACGGATTCTATCATTTTCCGGAACTGACCCTGAATCTACCATATTTCGGTAGTCGTTCGGACACTTTTTCGTTACTCGCACGGATTCTACCTTTTCCCGGTACTGACACGGATTCTATAATTTTCCGGTACTGACCCTGAATCTACCATTTTTCGGTAGTCGTTCGGACAGTTTTTCGTTACTCGCACGGATTCTACCTTTTCCCGGTATTGACACGGATTCTATCATTTTCCGGTACTGACCCTGAATCTACCATTTTTCGGTAGTCGTTCGGACAGTTTTTCGTTACTCGCACGGATTCTACCTTTTCCCGGTACTGACACGGATTCTATGATTTTCCGGTACTGACCCTGAATCTACCATTTTTCGGTAGTCGTTCGGACAGTTTTTCGTTACTCGCACGGATTCTACCTTTTCCCGGTACTGACACGGATTCTATCATTTTCCCGTACTGACCCTGAATCAACCATATTTCGGTAGTCGTTCGGACAGTTTTTCGTTACTCGCACGGATTCTAGCTTTTCCCGGTACTGACACGGATTCTATCATTTTCCGGTACTGACCCTGAATCTACCATATTGCGGTAGTCGTTCGGACAGTTTTTCGTTACTCACAGGGATTCTAACTTTTCCCGGTACTGAGACGGATTATATCATTTTCCGGTACTGACCCTGAATCTACCATATTGCGATAGTCGTTCGGACAGTTTTTCGTTACTCGCAGGGATTCTAACTTTTCCCGGTACTGACACGGATTCTATCATTTTCCGGTACTGACCCTGAATCTACCATTTTTCGGTAGTCGTTCGGACAGTTTTTCGTTACTCGCACGGATTCTACCTTTTCCCGGTACTGACACGGATTCTATGATTTTCCGGTACTGACCCTGAATCTACCATTTTTCGGTAGTCGTTCGGACAGTTTTTCGTTACTCGCACGGATTCTAGATTTTCCCGGTACTCGCCCGGATTCTATCATTTTCCGGTACTGACCCTGAATCTACCATATTGCGGTAGTCGTTCGGACAGTTTTTCGTTACTCGCAGGGATTCTACCTTTTCCCGGTACTCGCCCTGATTCTATCATTTTCCGGTACTGACCCTGAATCTACCATTTTTCGGTAGTCGTTCGGACAGTTTTTCGTTACTCGCACGGATTCTACCTTTTCCCGGTATTGACACGGATTCTATAATTTTCCGGTACTGACCCTGAATCTACCATTTTTCGGTAGTCGTTCGGACAGTTTTTCGTTACTCGCACGGATTCTACCTTTTCCCGGTAGTGACACGGATTCTATCATTTTCCGGTACTGACCCTGTATCTACCATATTTCCGTAGTCGTTCGGACAGTTTTTCGTTACTCGCACGGATTCTACCTTTTCCCGGTACTGACACGGATTCTATCATTTTCCGGTACTGACCTTGAATCTACCATATTTCGGTAGTCGTTCGGACAGTTTTTCGTTACTCGCACGGATTCTAGATTTTCCCGGTACTCGCCCGGATTCTATCATTTTCCGGTACTGACCCTGAATCTACCATTTTTCGGTAGTCGTTCGGACAGTTTTTCGTTACTCGCACGGATTCTAGATTTTCCCGGTACTCGCCCGGATTCTATAATTTTCCGGTACTGACCCTGAATCTACCATTTTTCGGTAGTCGTTCGGACAGTTTTTCGTTACTCGCACGGATTCTACCTTTTCCCGGTAGTGACACGGATTCTATCATTTTCCGGTACTGACCCTGAAACTACCATTTTTCGGTAGTCGTTCGGACAGTTTTTCGTTACTCGCACGGATTCTACCTTTTCCCGGTATTGACACGGATTCTATAATTTTCCGGTACTGACCCTGAATCTACCATTTTTCGGTAGTCGTTCGGACAGTTTTTCGTTACTCGCACGGATTCTACCTTTTCCCGGTACTGACACGGATTCTATCATTTTCCGGTACTGACCCTGAATCTACCATTTTTCGGTAGTCGTTCGGACAGTTTTTCGTTACTCGCACGGATTCTAACTTTTCCCGGTACTGACACGGATTCTATCATTTTCCGGTACTGACCCTGAAACTACCATTTTTCGGTAGTCGTTCGGACAGTTTTTCGTTACTCGCACGGATTCTTGATTTTCCCGGTACTCGCCCGGATTCTATCATTTTCCGGTACTGACCCTGAATCTACCATATTGCGGTAGTCGTTCGGACAGTTTTTCGTGACTCGCAGGGATTCTACCTTTTCCCGGTACTCGCCCTGATTCTATCATTTTCCGGTACTGACCCTGAATCTACCATATTTCGGTAGTCGTTCGGACAGTTTTTCGTTACTCGCACGGATTCTACCTTTTCCCGGTACTGACACGGATTCTATCATTTTCCGGTACTGACCCTGAATCTACCATATTTCGGTAGTCGTTCTGACAGTTTTTCGTTACTCGCACGGATTCTACCTTTTCCCGGTACTGACACGGATTCTATCATTTTCCGGTACTGACCCTGAATCTACCATTTTTCGGTAGTCGTTCGGACAGTTTTGGGTTACTCGCACGGATTCTACCTTTTCCCGGTACTGACACGGATTCTATCATTTTCCGGTACTGACCCTGAATACACCATATTGCGGTAGTCGTTCGGACAGTTTTTCGTTACTCGCAGGGATTCTAACTTTTCCCGGTACTGACACGGATTCTATCATTTTCCGGTACTGACCCTGAATCTACCATTTTTCGGTAGTCGTTCGGACAGTTTTTCGTTACTCGCACGGATTCTACCTTTTCCCGGGTACTGACACGGATTCTATCATTTTCCGGTACTGACCCTGAATCTACCATTTTTCGGTAGTCGTTCGGACAGTTTTTCGTTACTCGCACGGATTCTACCTTTTCCCGGTATTGACACGGATTCTATAATTTTCCGGTACTGACCCTGAATCTACCATTTTTCGGTAGTCGTTCGGACAGTTTTTCGTTACTCGCACGGATTCTACCTTTTCCCGGTATTGACACGGATTCTATCATTTTCCGGAACTGACCCTGAATCTACCATATTTCGGTAGTCGTTCGGACACTTTTTCGTTACTCGCACGGATTCTACCTTTTCCCGGTACTGACACGGATTCTATAATTTTCCGGTACTGACCCTGAATCTACCATTTTTCGGTAGTCGTTCGGACAGTTTTTCGTTACTCGCACGGATTCTACCTTTTCCCGGTACTGACACGGATTCTATCATTTTCCGGTACTGACCCTGAATCTACCATTTTTCGGTAGTCGTTCGGACAGTTTTTCGTTACTCGCACGGATTCTACCTTTTCCCGGTACTGACACGGATTCTATCATTTTCCGGTACTGGCCCTGAATCTACCATTTTTCGGTAGTCGTTCGGACAGTTTTTCGTTACTCGCACGGATTCTACCTTTTCCCGGTATTGACACGGATTCTATCATTTTCCGGAACTGACCCTGAATCTACCATATTTCGGTAGTCGTTCGGACACTTTTTCGTTACTCGCACGGATTCTACCTTTTCCCGGTACTGACACGGATTCTATAATTTTCCGGTACTGACCCTGAATCTACCATTTTTCGGTAGTCGTTCGGACAGTTTTTCGTTACTCGCACGGATTCTACCTTTTCCCGGTACTGACACGGATTCTATCATTTTCCGGTACTGACCCTGAATCTACCATTTTTCGGTAGTCGTTCGGACAGTTTTTCGTTACTCGCACGGATTCTAGATTTTCCCGGTACTCGCCCGGATTCTATCATTTTCGGGTACTGACCCTGAATCTACCATATTGCGGTAGTCGTTCGGACAGTTTTTCGTTACTCGCAGGGATTCTACCTTTTCCCGGTACTCGCCCTGATTCTATCATTTTCCGGTACTGACCCTGAATCTACCATTTTTCGGTAGTCGTTCGGACAGTTTTTCGTTACTCGCACGGATTCTACCTTTTCCCGGTATTGACACGGATTCTATAATTTTCCGGTACTGACCCTGAATCTACCATTTTTCGGTAGTCGTTCGGACAGTTTTTCGTTACTCGCACGGATTCTACCTTTTCCCGGTATTGACACGGATTCTATCATTTTCCGGAACTGACCCTGAATCTACCATATTTCGGTAGTCGTTCGGACACTTTTTCGTTACTCGCACGGATTCTACCTTTTCCCGGTACTGACACGGATTCTATAATTTTCCGGTACTGACCCTGAATCTACCATTTTTCGGTAGTCGTTCGGACAGTTTTTCGTTACTCGCACGAATTCTACCTTTTCCCGGTACTGACACGGATTCTATCATTTTCCGGTACTGACCCTGAATCTACCATTTTTCGGTAGTCGTTCGGACAGTTTTTCGTTACTCGCACGGATTCTAGATTTTCCCGGTACTCGCCCGGATTCTATCATTTTCGGGTACTGACCCTGAATCTACCATATTGCGGTAGTCGTTCGGACAGTTTTTCGTTACTCGCAGGGATTCTACCTTTTCCCGGTACTCGCCCTGATTCTATCATTTTCCGGTACTGACCCTGAATCTACCATTTTTCGGTAGTCGTTCGGACAGTTTTTCGTTACTCGCACGGATTCTACCTTTTCCCGGTATTGACACGGATTCTATAATTTTCCGGTACTGACCCTGAATCTACCATTTTTCGGTAGTCGTTCGGACAGTTTTTCGTTACTCGCACGGATTCTACCTTTTCCCGGTAGTGACACGGATTCTATCATTTTCCGGTACTGACCCTGTATCTACCATATTTCCGTAGTCGTTCGGACAGTTTTTCGTTACTCGCACGGATTCTACCTTTTCCCGGTAGTGACACGGATTCTATCATTTTCCGGTACTGACCTTGAATCTACCATATTTCGGTAGTCGTTCGGACAGTTTTTCGTTACTCGCACGGATTCTAGATTTTCCCGGTACTCGCCCGGATTCTATCATTTTCCGGTACTGACCCTGAATCTACCATTTTTCGGTAGTCGTTCGGACAGTTTTTCGTTACTCGCACGGATTCTAGATTTTCCCGGTACTCGCCCGGATTCTATCATTTTCCGGTACTGACCCTGAATCTACCATATTGCGGTAGTCGTTCGGACAGTTTTTCGTTACTCGCAGGGATTCTACCTTTTCCCGGTACTCGCCCTGATTCTATCATTTTCCGGTACTGAGCCTGAATGTACCATTTTTCGGTAGTCATTCGGACAGTTTTTCGTTACTCGCACGGATTCTACCTTTTCTCGGTACTGACACGGATTCTATCATTTTCCGGTACTGACCCTGAATCTACCATATTTCGGTAGTCGTTCGGACAGTTTTTCGTTACTCGCACGGATTCTAGCTTTTCCCGGTACTGACACGGATTCAATCATTTTCCGGTACTGACCCTGAATCTACCATATTGCGGTAGTCGTTCGGACAGTTTTTCGTTACTCGCAGGGATTCTAACTTTTCCCGGTACTGACACGGATTCTATCATTTTCCGGTACTGACCCTGAATCTACCATTTTTTCGGTAGTCGTTCGGACAGTTTTTCGTTACTCGCACGGATTCTACCTTTTCCCGGTACTGACACGGATTCTATCATTTTCCGGTACTGACCCTGAATCTACCATTTTTCGGTAGTCGTTCGGACAGTTTTTCGTTACTCGCAGGGATTCTACCTTTTCCCGGTACTCGCCCTGATTCTATAATTTTCCGGTACTGAGCCTGAATGTACCATTTTTCGGTAGTAATTCGGACAGTTTTTCGTTACTCGCACGGATTCTACCTTTTCTCGGTACTGACACGGATTCTATCATTTTCCGGTACTGACCCTGAATCTACCATATTTCGGTAGTCGTTCGGACAGTTTTTCGTTACTCGCACGGATTCTAGCTTTTCCCGGTACTGACACGGATTCTATCATTTTTCGGTACTGACCCTGAATCTACCATATTGCGGTAGTCGTTCGGACAGTTTTTCGTTACTCCTAGGGATTCTAACTTTTCCCGGTACTGACACGGATTCTATCATTTTCCGGTACTGACCCTGAATCTACCATTTTTCGGTAGTCGTTCGGACAGTTTTTCGTTACTCGCACGGATTCTACCTTTTCCCGGTACTGACACGGATTCTATCATTTTCCGGTACTGACCCTGAATCTACCATTTTTCGGTAGTCGTTCGGACAGTTTTTCGTTACTCGCACGGATTCTACCTTTTCCCGGTACTGACACGGATTCTATGATTTTCCGGTACTGACCCTGAATCTACCATTTTTCGGTAGTCGTTCGGACAGTTTTTCGTTAATCGCACGGATTCTTCCTTTTCCCGGTACTGACACGGATTCTATCATTTTCCGGTACTGACCCTGAATCTACCATATTTCGGTAGTCCTTCGGACAGTTTTTCGTTACTAGCATGGATTCTAGATTTTCCCGGTACTCGCCCTGATTCTATCATTTTCCGGTACTGACCCTGAATCTACCAATTTTCGGTAGTCGTTCGGACAGTTTTTCGTTACTCGCACGGATTCTACCTTTTCCCGGTACTGACACAGATCTATCATTTTCCGGTACTGACCCTGAATCTACCATTTTTCGGTAGTCGTTCGGACACTTTTTCGTTACTCGCACGGATTCTACCTTTTCCCGGTACTGACACGGATTCTATCATTTTCCGGTACTGACCCTGAATCTACCATTTTTCGGTAGTCGTTCGGACACTTTTTCGTTACTCGCACGGATTCTACCTTTTCCCGGTATTGACACGGATTCTATCATTTTCCGGTACTGACCCTGAATCTACCATTTTTCGGTAGTCATTCGGACAGTTTTTCGTTACTAGCATGGATTCTTGATTTTCCCGGTACTCGCCCGGATTCTATCATTTTCCGGTACTGACCCTGAATCTACCATATTTCGGTAGTCGTTCGGACAGTTTTTCGTTACTCGCACGGATTCTAGATTTTCCCGGTACTCGCCCGGATTCTATCATTTTCCGGTACTGACCCTGAATCTACCAATTTTCGGTAGTCGTTCGGACAGTTTTTCGTTACTCGCACGGATTCTACCTTTTCCCGGTACTGACACGGATTCTATCATTTTCCGGTACTGACCCTGAATCTACCATATTTCGGTAGTCGTTCGGACAGTTTTTCGTTACTCGCACGGATTCTACCTTTTCCCGGTACTGACACGGATCTATCATTTTCCGGTACTGACCCTGAATCTACCATTTTTCGGTAGTCGTTCGGACAGTTTTTCGTTACTCCCACGGATTCTACCTTTTCCCGGTACTGACACGGATTCTATCATTTTCCGGTACTGACCCTGAATCTACCATATTGCGGTAGTCGTTCGGACAGTTTTTCGTTACTCGCAGGGATTCTAACTTTTCCCGGTACTGACACGGATTCTATCATTTTCCGGTACTGACCCTGAATCTACCATTTTTCGGTAGTCGTTCGGCCAGTTTTTCGTTACTCGCACGGATTCTACCTTTTCCCGGTACTGACACGGATTCTATCATTTTCCGGTACTGACCCTGAATCTACCATATTTCGGTAGTCGTTCGGACAGTTTTTCGTTACTCGCAGGGATTCTACCTTTTCCCGGTACTCGCCCTGATTCTATCATTTTCCGGTACTGACCCTGAATCTACCATTTTTCGGTAGTAGTTCGGACAGTTTTTCGTTACTCGCACGGATTCTACCTTTTCCCGGTATTGACACGGATTCTATAATTTTCCGGTACTGACCCTGAATCTACCATTTTTCGGTAGTCGTTCGGACAGTTTTTCGTTACTCGCACGGATTCTACCTTTTCCCGGTACTGACACGGATTCTATCATTTTCCGGTACTGACCCTGAATCTACCATATTTCGGTAGTCGTTCGGACAGTTTTTCGTTACTCGCACGGATTCTACCTTTTCCCGGTATTGACACGGATTCTATCATTTTCCGGTACTGACCCTGAATCTACCATTTTTCGGTAGTCATTCGGACAGTTTTTCGTTACTCGCACGGATTCTAGATTTTCCCGGTACTCGCCCGGATTCTATCATTTTCCGGTACTGACCCTGAATCTACCAATTTTCGGTAGTCGTTCGGACAGTTTTTCGTTACTCGCACGGATTCTACCTTTTCCCGGTACTGACACGGATTCTATCATTTTCCGGTACTGACCCTGAATCTACCATATTTCGGTAGTCGTTCGGACAGTTTTTCGTTACTCGCACGGATTCTACCTTTTCCCGGTACTGACACGGATCTATCATTTTCCGGTACTGACCCTGAATCTACCATTTTTCGGTAGTCGTTCGGACAGTTTTTCGTTACTCCCACGGATTCTACCTTTTCCCGGTACTGACACGGATTCTATCATTTTCCGGTACTGACCCTGAATCTACCATATTGCGGTAGTCGTTCGGACAGTTTTTCGTTACTCGCAGGGATTCTAACTTTTCCCGGTACTGACACGGATTCTATCATTTTCCGGTACTGACCCTGAATCTACCATTTTTCGGTAGTCGTTCGGCCAGTTTTTCGTTACTCGCACGGATTCTACCTTTTCCCGGTATTGACACGGATTCTATCATTTTCCGGTACTGACCCTGAATCTACCATTTTTCGGTAGTCATTCGGACAGTTTTTCGTTACTCGCACGGATTCTAGATTTTCCCGGTACTCGCCCGGATTCTATCATTTTCCGGTACTGACCCTGAATCTACCAATTTTCGGTAGTCGTTCGGACAGTTTTTCGTTACTCGCACGGATTCTACCTTTTCCCGGTACTGACACGGATTCTATCATTTTCCGGTACTGACCCTGAATCTACCATATTTCGGTAGTCGTTCGGACAGTTTTTCGTTACTCGCACGGATTCTACCTTTTCCCGGTACTGACACGGATTCTATCATTTTCCGGTACTGACCCTGAATCTACCATATTTCGGTAGTCGTTCGGACAGTTTTTCGTTACTCGTACGGATTCTAGATTTTCCCGGTACTCGCCCAGATTCTATCATTTTCCGGTACTGACCCTGAATCTACCAATTTTCTGTAGTCGTTCGGACAGTTTTCGTTACTCGCACGGATTCTACCTTTTCCCGGTACTGACACGGATTCTATCATTTTCCGGTACTGACCCTGAATCTACCATTTTTCGGTAGTCGTTCGGCCAGTTTTTCGTTACTCGCACGGATTCTACCTTTTCCCGGTATTGACACGGATTCTATCATTTTCCGGTACTGACCCTGAATCTACCATTTTTCGGTAGTCATTCGGACAGTTTTTCGTTACTCGCACGGATTCTAGATTTTCCCGGTACTCGCCCGGATTCTATCATTTTCCGGTACTGACCCTGAATCTACCAATTTTCGGTAGTCGTTCGGACAGTTTTTCGTTACTCGCACGGATTCTACCTTTTCCCGGTACTGACACGGATTCTATCATTTTCCGGTACTGACCCTGAATCTACCATATTTCGGTAGTCGTTCGGACAGTTTTTCGTTACTTGCACGGATTCTAGATTTTCCCGGTACTCGCCCAGATTCTATCATTTTCCGGTACTGACCCTGAATCTACCAATTTTCGGTAGTCGTTCGGACAGTTTTCGTTACTCGCACGGATTCTACCTTTTCCCGGTACTGACACGGATTCTATCATTTTCCGGTACTGACCCTGAATCTACCATATTTCGGTAGTCGTTCGGACAGTTTTTCGTTACTCGCACGGATTCTAGATTTTCCCGGTACTCGCCCGGATTCTATCATTTTCCGGTACTGACCCTGAATCTACCATATTGCGGTAGTCGTTCGGACAGTTTTTCGTTACTCCTAGGGATTCTAACTTTTCCCGGTACTGACACGGATTCTATCATTTTCCGGTACTGACCCTGAATCTACCATTTTTCGGTAGTCGTTCGGACAGTTTTTCGTTACTCGCACGGATTCTACCTTTTCCCGGTACTGACACGGATTCTATCATTTTCCGGTACTGACCCTGAATCTACCATATTTCGGTAGTCGTTCGGACAGTTTTTCGTTACTCGCACGGATTCTAACTTTTCCCGGTACTGACACGGATTCTATCATTTTCCGGTACTGAGCCTGAATGTACCATTTTTCGGTAGTCGTTCGGCCAGTTTTTCGTTACTCGCACGGATTCTACCTTTTCCCGGTACTGACACGGATGCTATCATTTTCCGGTACTGACCCTGAATCTACCATATTTCGGCAGTCGTTCGGACAGTTTTTCGTTACTCGCACGGATTCTACCTTTTCCCGGTATTGACACGGATTCTATAATTTTCCGGTACTGACCCTGAATCTACCAATTTTCGGTAGTCGTTCGTACAGTTTTTCGTTACTCGCAGGGATTCTACCTTTTCCCGGTACTCGCCCTGATTCTATAATTTTCCGGAACTGAGCCTGAATCTACCGTATTTCGGTAGTCGTTCGGACAGTTTTTCGTTACTCGCACGGATTCTATCTTTTCCCGGTACTCGCCCTGATTCTATCATTTTCCGGTACTGACCCTGAATCTACCATTTTTCGGTAGTCGTTCGGACAGTTTTTCGTTACTCGCACGGAATCTACCTTTTCCCGGTATTGACACGGATTCTATCATTTTCCGGTACTGACCCTGAATCTACCATTTTTCGGTAGTCATTCGGACAGTTTTTCGTTACTAGCAGGGATTCTAGATTTTCCAGGTACTCGCCCGGATTCTATCATTTTCCGGTACTGACCCTGAATCTACCATATTTCGGTAGTCGTTCGGACAGTTTTTCGTTACTCGCACGGATTCTACCTTTTCCCGGTACTGACACGGATTCTATCATTTTCCGGTACTGACCCTGAATCTACCATTTTTCGGTAGTCGTTCGGACAGTTTTTCGTTACTCGCAGAGATTCTACCTTTTCCCTGTACTCGCCCTGATTCTATAATTTTCCGGTACTGAGCCTGAATCTACCATATTTCGGTAGTCGTTCGGACAGTTTTTCGTTACTCGCACGGATTCTAGCTTTTCCCGGTACTCGCCCTGATTCTATCATTTTCCGGTACTGACCCTGAATCTACCAATTTTCGGTAGTCGTTCGGACAGTTTTTCGTTACTCGCACGGATTCTACCTTTTCCCGGTACTGACACGGATTCTATCATTTTCCGGTACTGACCTTGAATCTACCATATTTCGGTAGTCGTTCGGACAGTTTTTCGTTACTCGCACGGATTCTAGATTTTCCCGGTACTCGCCCGGATTCTATCATTTTCCGGTACTGACCCTGAATCTACCATATTGCGGTAGTCGTTCGGACAGTTTTTCGTTACTCGCACGGATTCTAGATTTTCCCGGTACTCGCCCGGATTCTATCATTTTCCGGTACTGACCCTGAATCTACCATATTGCGGTAGTCGTTCGGACAGTTTTTCGTTACTCGCAGGGATTCTACCTTTTCCCGGTACTCGCCCTGATTCTATAATTTTCCGGTACTGAGCCTGAATCTACCAATTTTCGGTAGTCGTTCGGACAGTTTTTCGTTGCTCGCACGGATTCTACCTTTTCCCGGTATTGACACGGATTCTATCATTTTCCGGTACTGACCCTGACTGTACCATATTTCGGTAGTCGTTCGGACAGTTTTTCGTTACTCGCACGGATTCTACCTTTTCCCGGTACTGACACGGATTCTATCATTTTCCGGTACTGACCCTGAATCTACCATTTTTCGGTAGTCATTCGGACAGTTTTTCGTTACTCGCAGGGATTCTACCTTTTCCCGGTACTCGCCCTGATTCTATAATTTTCCGGTACTGAGCCTGAATCTACCATATTTCGGTAGTCGTTCGGACAGTTTTTCCTTACTCGCACGGATTCTAGCTTTTCCCGGTACTCGCCCTGATTCTATAATTTTTCGGTACTGAGCCTGAATCTACCATTTTTCGGTAGTCGTTCGGACAGTTTTTCGTTACTCGCACGGAATCTACCTTTTCCCGATATTGACACGGATTCTATCATTTTCCGGTACTGACCCTGAATCTACCATTTTTCGGTAGTCCTTCGGACAGTTTTTCGTTACTAGCAGGGATTCTAGATTTTCCATGTACTCGCCCGGATTCTATCATTTTCCGGTACTGACCCTGAATGTACCATTTTTCGGTAGTCGTTCGGACAGTTTTTCGTTACTCGCACGGAATCTACCTTTTCCTGGTATTGACACGGATTCTATCATTTTCCGGTACTGACCCTGAATCTACCATTTTTCGGTAGTCATTCGGACAGTTTTTCGTTACTAGCAGGGATTCTAGATTTTCCAGGTACTCTCCCGGATTCTATCATTTTCCGGTACTGAGCCTAAATCTACCATATTTCGGTAGTCGTTCGGACAGTTTTTCATTACTCGCACGGATTCTAGCTTTTCCCGGTACTCGCCCTGATTCTATCATTTTCCGGTACTGACCCTGAATCTACCATTTTTCGGTAGTCGTTCGGACAGTTTTTCGTTACTCGCACGGAATCTACCTTTTCCCGGTATTGACACGGATTCTATCATTTTCCGGTACTGACCCTGAATCTACCATTTTTCGGTAGTCATTCGGACAGTTTTTCGTTACTAGCAGGGATTCTAGATTTTCCAGGTACTCGCCCGGATTCTATCATTTTCCGGTACTGACCCTGAATCTACCATATTTCGGTAGTCGTTCGGACATATTTTCGTTACTCGCACGGATTCTACCTTTTCCCGGTACTGACACGGATTCTATCATTTTCCGGTACTGACCCTGAATCTACCATATTTCGGTAGTCGTTCGGACAGTTTTTCGTTACTCGCACGGATTCTAGATTTTCCCGGTACTCGCCCGGATTCTACCATTTTCCGGTACTGACCCTGAATCTACCTTATTGCGGTAGTCGTTCGGACAGTTTTTCGTTACTCGAACGGATTCTAGATTTTCCCGGTACTCGCCCGGATTCTATCATTTTCCGGTACTGACCCTGAATCTACCATATTGCGGTAGTCGTTCGGACAGTTTTTCGTTACTCGCAGGGATTCTACCTTTTCCTGGTATTGACACATATTCTATCATTTTCCGGTACTGACCCTGAATCTACCATTTTTCGGTAGTCATTCGGACAATTTTTCGTTACTAGCAGGGATTCTAGATTTTCCAGGTACTCTCCCGGATTCTATCATTTTCCGGTACTGAGCCTAAATCTACCATATTTCGGTAGTCGTTCGGACAGTTTTTCGTTACTCGCACGGATTCTAGCTTTTCCCGGTACTCGCCCTGATTCTATAATTTTCCGGTACTGAGCCTGAATCTACCATTTTTCGGTAGTCGTTCGGACAGTTTTTCGTTACTCGCACGGAATCTACCTTTTCCCGGTATTGACACGGATTCTATCATTTTCCGGTACTGACCCTGAATCTACCATTTTTCGGTAGTCATTCGGACAGTTTTTCGTTACTAGCAGGGATTCTAGATTTTCCAGGTACTCGCCCGGATTCTATCATTTTCCGGTACTGACCCTGAATCTACCAATTTTCTGTAGTCGTTCGGACAGTTTTCGTTACTCGCACGGATTCTACCTTTTCCCGGTACTGACACGGATTCTATCATTTTCCGGTACTGACCCTGAATCTACCATATTTCGGTAGTCGTTCGGACAGTTTTTTCGTTACTCGCACGGATTCTAGATTTTCCCGGTACTCGCCCGGATTCTACCATTTTCCGGTACTGACCCTGAATCTACCATATTGCGGTAGTCGTTCGGACAGTTTTTCGTTACTCGCACGGATTCTAGATTTTCCCGGTACTCGCCCGGATTCTATCATTTTCCGGTACTGACCCTGAATCTACGAATGTTCTGTAGTCGTTCGGACAGTTTTCGTTACTCGCACGGATTCTACCTTTTCCCGGTACTGACACGGATTCTATCATTTTCCGGTACTGACCCTGAATGTACCATTTTTCGGTAGTCGTTCGGACAGTTTTTCGTTACTAGCAGGGATTCTAGATTTTCCAGGTACTCGCCCGGATTCTATCATTTTCCGGTACTGACCCTGAATCTACCATATTGCGGTAGTCGTTCGGACAGTTTTTCGTTACTCGCAGGGATTCTACCTTTTCCCGGTACTCGCCCTGATTCTATAATTTTCCGGAACTGAGCCTGAATCTACCATATTTCGGTAGTCGTTCGGACAGTTTTTCGTTACTCGCACGGATTCTAGCTTTTCCCGGTACTCGCCCTGATTCTATAATTTTCCGGTACTGAGCCTGAATCTACCATTTTTCGGTAGTCGTTCGGACAGTTTTTCGTTACTCGCACGGAATCTACCTTTTCCCGGTATTGACACGGATTCTATCATTTTCCGGTACTGACCCTGAATCTACCATTTTTCGGTAGTCATTCGGACAGTTTTTCGTTACTAGCAGGGATTCTAGATTTTCCAGGTACTCGCCCGGATTCTATCATTTTCCGGTACTGACCCTGAATCTACCAATTTTCTGTAGTCGTTCGGACAGTTTTCGTTACTCGCACGGATTCTACCTTTTCCCGGTACTGACACGGATTCTATCATTTTCCGGTACTGACCCTGAATCTACCATATTTCGGTAGTCGTTCGGACAGTTTTTCGTTACTCGCACGGATTCTAGATTTTCCCGGTACTCGCCCGGATTCTACCATTTTCCGGTACTGACCCTGAATCTACCATATTGCGGTAGTCGTTCGGACAGTTTTTCGTTACTCGCACGGATTCTAGATTTTCCCGGTACTCGCCCGGATTCTATCATTTTTCGGTACTGACCCTGAATCTACGAATTTTCTGTAGTCGTTCGGACAGTTTTCGTTACTCGCACGGATTCTACCTTTTCCCGGTACTGACACGGATTCTATCATTTTCCGGTACTGACCCTGAATGTACCATTTTTCGGTAGTCGTTCGGACAGTTTTTCGTTACTAGCAGGGATTCTAGATTTTCCAGGTACTCGCCCGGATTCTATCATTTTCCGGTACTGACCCTGAATCTACCATATTGCGGTAGTCGTTCGGACAGTTTTTCGTTACTCGCAGGGATTCTACCTTTTCCCGGTACTCGCCCTGATTCTATAATTTTCCGGAACTGAGCCTGAATCTACCATATTTCGGTAGTCGTTCGGACAGTTTTTCGTTACTCGCACGGATTCTATCTTTTCCCGGTACTCGCCCTGATTCTATCATTTTCCGGTACTGACCCTGAATCTACCATTTTTCGGTAGTCGTTCGGACAGTTTTTCGTTACTCGCACGGAATCTACCTTTTCCCGGTATTGACACGGATTCTATCATTTTCCGGTACTGACCCTGAATCTACCATTTTTCGGTAGTCATTCGGACGGTTTTTCGTTACTAGCAGGGATTCTAGATTTTCCAGGTACTCGCCCGGATTCTATCATTTTCCGGTACAGACCCTGAATCTACCATATTTCGGTAGTCGTTCGGACAGTTTTTCGTTACTCGCACGGATTCTACCTTTTCCCGGTACTGACACGGATTCTATCATTTTCCGGTACTGACCCTGAATCTACCATATTTCGGTAGTCGTTCGGACAGTTTTTCGTTACTCGCACGGATTCTAGATTTTCCCGGTACTCGCCCGGATTCTACCATTTTCCGGTACTGACCCTGAATCTACCTTATTGCGGTAGTCGTTCGGACAGTTTTTCGTTACTCGCACGGATTCTACCTTTTCCCGGTAGTGACACGGATTCTATCATTTTCCGGTACTGACCCTGAATCTACCATATTGCGGTAGTCGTTCGGACAGTTTTTCGTTACTCGCACGGATTCTAGATTTTCCAGGTACTCGCCCGGATTCTATCATTTTCCGGTACTGACCCTGAATCTACCATATTGCGGTAGTCGTTCGGACAGTTTTTCGTTACTCGCAGGGATTCTACCTTTTCCCGGTACTCGCCCTGATTCTATAATTTTCCGGAACTGAGCCTGAATCTACCATATTTCGGTAGTCGTTCGGACAGTTTTTCGTTACTCGCACGGATTCTAGCTTTTCCCGGTACTCGCCCTGATTCTATAATTTTCCGGTACTGAGCCTGAATCTACCATTTTTCGGTAGTCGTTCGGACAGTTTTTCGTTACTCGCACGGAATCTACCTTTTCCCGGTATTGACACGGATTCTATCATTTTCCGGTACTGACCCTGAATCTACCATTTTTCGGTAGTCATTCGGACAGTTTTTCGTTACTAGCAGGGATTCTAGATTTTCCAGGTACTCGCCCGGATTCTATCATTTTCCGGTACTGACCC
The DNA here is from genome assembly GCA_946000675.1 of Vitis riparia x Vitis rupestris. Classification (NCBI taxonomy): domain Eukaryota; kingdom Viridiplantae; phylum Streptophyta; class Magnoliopsida; order Vitales; family Vitaceae; genus Vitis; species Vitis riparia x Vitis rupestris. The sequence continues at coordinate 169,237 of CAMFZC010000146.1, read as the reverse complement.
TGAATCTACCAATTTTCTGTAGTCGTTCGGACAGTTTTCGTTACTCGCACGGATTCTACCTTTTCCCGGTACTGACACGGATTCTATCATTTTCCGGTACTGACCCTGAATCTACCATATTTCGGTAGTCGTTCGGACAGTTTTTCGTTACTCGCACGGATTCTAGATTTTCCCGGTACTCGCCCGGATTCTACCATTTTCCGGTACTGACCCTGAATCTACCATATTGCGGTAGTCGTTCGGACAGTTTTTCGTTACTCGCACGGATTCTAGATTTTCCCGGTACTCGCCCGGATTCTATCATTTTTCGGTACTGACCCTGAATCTACGAATTTTCTGTAGTCGTTCGGACAGTTTTCGTTACTCGCACGGATTCTACCTTTTCCCGGTACTGACACGGATTCTATCATTTTCCGGTACTGACCCTGAATGTACCATTTTTCGGTAGTCGTTCGGACAGTTTTTCGTTACTAGCAGGGATTCTAGATTTTCCAGGTACTCGCCCGGATTCTATCATTTTCCGGTACTGACCCTGAATCTACCATATTGCGGTAGTCGTTCGGACAGTTTTTCGTTACTCGCAGGGATTCTACCTTTTCCCGGTACTCGCCCTGATTCTATAATTTTCCGGAACTGAGCCTGAATCTACCATATTTCGGTAGTCGTGTCGGACAGTTTTTCGTTACTCGCACGGATTCTATCTTTTCCCGGTACTCGCCCTGATTCTATCATTTTCCGGTACTGACCCTGAATCTACCATTTTTCGGTAGTCGTTCGGACAGTTTTTCGTTACTCGCACGGAATCTACCTTTTCCCGGTATTGACACGGATTCTATCATTTTCCGGTACTGACCCTGAATCTACCATTTTTCGGTAGTCATTCGGACGGTTTTTCGTTACTAGCAGGGATTCTAGATTTTCCAGGTACTCGCCCGGATTCTATCATTTTCCGGTACAGACCCTGAATCTACCATATTTCGGTAGTCGTTCGGACAGTTTTTCGTTACTCGCACGGATTCTACCTTTTCCCGGTACTGACACGGATTCTATCATTTTCCGGTACTGACCCTGAATCTACCATATTTCGGTAGTCGTTCGGACAGTTTTTCGTTACTCGCACGGATTCTAGATTTTCCCGGTACTCGCCCGGATTCTACCATTTTCCGGTACTGACCCTGAATCTACCTTATTGCGGTAGTCGTTCGGACAGTTTTTCGTTACTCGAACGGATTCTAGATTTTCCCGGTACTCGCCCGGATTCTATCATTTTCCGGTACTGACCCTGAATCTACCATATTGCGGTAGTCGTTCGGACAGTTTTTCGTTACTCGCAGGGATTCTACCTTTTCCCGGTACTCGCCCTGATTCTATAATTTTCCGGAACTGAGCCTGAATCTACCATATTTCGGTAGTCGTTCGGACAGTTTTTCGTTACTCGCACGGATTCTATCTTTTCCCGGTACTCGCCCTGATTCTATCATTTTCCGGTACTGACCCTGAATCTACCATTTTTCGGTAGTCGTTCGGACAGTTTTTCGTTACTCGCACGGAATCTACCTTTTCCCGGTATTGACACGGATTCTATCATTTTCCGGTACTGACCCTGAATCTACCATTTTTCGGTAGTCATTCGGACAGTTTTTCGTTACTAGCAGGGATTCTAGATTTTCCATGTACTCGCCCGGATTCTATCATTTTCCGGTACTGACCCTGAATGTACCATTTTTCGGTAGTCGTTCGGACAGTTTTTCGTTACTCGCACGGAATCTACCTTTTCCTGGTATTGACACATATTCTATCATTTTCCGGTACTGACCCTGAATTTACCATTTTTCGGTAGTCATTCGGACAGTTTTTCGTTACTAGCAGGGATTCTAGATTTTCCAGGTACTCTCCCGGATTCTATCATTTTCCGGTACTGAGCCTAAATCTACCATATTTCGGTAGTCGTTCGGACAGTTTTTCGTTACTCGCACGGATTCTAGCTTTTCCCGGTACTCGCCCTGATTCTATAATTTTCCGGTACTGAGCCTGAATCTACCATTTTTCGGTAGTCGTTCGGACAGTTTTTCGTTACTCGCACGGAATCTACCTTTTCCCGGTATTGACACGGATTCTATCATTTTCCGGTACTGACCCTGAATCTACCATTTTTCGGTAGTCATTCGGACAGTTTTTCGTTACTAGCAGGGATTCTAGATTTTCCAGGTACTCGCCCGGATTCTATCATTTTCCGGTACTGACCCTGAATCTACCATATTTCGGTAGTCGTTCGGACAGTTTTTCGTTACTCGCACGGATTCTAGATTTTCCCGGTACTCGCCCGGATTCTACCATTTTCCGGTACTGACCCAGAATCTACCTTATTGCGGTAGTCGTTCGGACAGTTTTTCGTTACTCGCACGGATTCTAGATTTTCCCGGTACTCGCCCGGATTCTATCATTTTCCGGTACTGACCCTGAATCTACCATAATGCGGTAGTCGTTCGGACAGTTTTTCGTTACTCGCAGGGATTCTACCTTTTCCCGGTACTCGCCCTGATTCTATAATTTTCCGGAACTGAGCCTGAATCTACCATATTTCGGTAGTCGTTCGGACAGTTTTTCGTTACTCGCACGGATTCTATCTTTTCCCGGTACTCGCCCTGATTCTATCATTTTCCGGTACTGACCCTGAATCTACCATTTTTCGGTAGTCGTTCGGACAGTTTTTCGTTACTCGCACGGAATCTACCTTTTCCCGGTATTGACACGGATTCTATCATTTTCCGGTACTGACCCTGAATCTACCATTTTTCGGTAGTCATTCGGACGGTTTTTCGTTACTAGCAGGGATTCTAGATTTTCCAGGTACTCGCCCGGATTCTATCATTTTCCGGTACAGACCCTGAATCTACCATATTTCGGTAGTCGTTCGGACAGTTTTTCGTTACTCGCACGGATTCTACCTTTTCCCGGTACTGACACGGATTCTATCATTTTCCGGTACTGACCCTGAATCTACCAATTTTCGGTAGTCGTTCGGACAGTTTTTTGTTACTCGCACGGATTCTACCTTTTCCCGGTACTGACACGGATTCTATCATTTTCCGGTACTGACCCTGAATCTACCATTTTTCGGTAGTCGTTCGGACAGTTTTTCGTTACTAGCAGGGATTCTAGATTTTCCAGGTACTCGCCCGGATTCTATCATTTTCCGGTACTGACCCTGAATCTACCATATTTCGGTAGTCGTTCGGACAGTTTTTCGTTACTCGCACGGATTCTAGATTTTCCCGGTACTCGCCCGGATTCTACCATTTTCCGGTACTGACCCAGAATCTACCTTATTGCGGTAGTCGTTCGGACAGTTTTTCGTTACTCGCACGGATTCTAGATTTTCCCGGTACTCGCCCGGATTCTATCATTTTCCGGTACTGACCCTGAATCTACCATAATGCGGTAGTCGTTCGGACAGTTTTTCGTTACTCGCAGGGATTCTACCTTTTCCCGGTACTCGCCCTGATTCTATAATTTTCCGGAACTGAGCCTGAATCTACCATATTTCGGTAGTCGTTCGGACAGTTTTTCGTTACTCGCACGGATTCTATCTTTTCCCGGTACTCGCCCTGATTCTATCATTTTCCGGTACTGACCCTGAATCTACCATTTTTCGGTAGTCGTTCGGACAGTTTTTCGTTACTCGCACGGAATCTACCTTTTCCCGGTATTGACACGGATTCTATCATTTTCCGGTACTGACCCTGAATCTACCATTTTTCGGTAGTCATTCGGACGGTTTTTCGTTACTAGCAGGGATTCTAGATTTTCCAGGTACTCGCCCGGATTCTATCATTTTCCGGTACAGACCCTGAATCTACCATATTTCGGTAGTCGTTCGGACAGTTTTTCGTTACTCGCACGGATTCTACCTTTTCCCGGTACTGACACGGATTCTATCATTTTCCGGTACTGACCCTGAATCTACCAATTTTCGGTAGTCGTTCGGACAGTTTTTTGTTACTCGCACGGATTCTACCTTTTCCCGGTACTGACACGGATTCTATCATTTTCCGGTACTGACCCTGAATCTACCATTTTTCGGTAGTCGTTCGGACAGTTTTTCGTTACTAGCAGGGATTCTAGATTTTCCAGGTACTCGCCCGGATTCTATCATTTTCCGGTACTGACCCTGAATCTACCATATTTCGGTAGTCGTTCGGACAGTTTTTCGTTACTCGCACGGATTCTAGATTTTCCCGGTACTCGCCCGGATTCTACCATTTTCCGGTACTGACCCTGAATCTACCTTATTGCGGTAGTCGTTCGGACAGTTTTTCGTTACTCGCACGGATTCTAGATTTTCCCGGTACTCGCCCGGATTCTATCATTTTCCGGTACTGACCCTGAATCTACCATATTGCGGTAGTCGTTCGGACAGTTTTTCGTTACTCGCAGGGATTCTACCTTTTCCCGGTACTCGCCCTGATTCTATAATTTTCCGGAACTGAGCCTGAATCTACCATATTTCGGTAGTCGTTCGGACAGTTTTTCGTTACTCGCACGGATTCTATCTTTTCCCGGTACTCGCCCTGATTCTATCATTTTCCGGTACTGACCCTGAATCTACCATTTTTCGGTAGTCGTTCGGACAGTTTTTCGTTACTCGCACGGATTCTACCTTTTCCCGGTACTGACACGGATTCTATCATTTTCCGGTACTGACCCTGAATCTACCATTTTTCGGTAGTCATTCGGACGGTTTTTCGTTACTAGCAGGGATTCTAGATTTTCCAGGTACTCGCCCGGATTCTATCATTTTCCGGTACAGACCCTGAATCTACCATATTTCGGTAGTCGTTCGGACAGTTTTTCGTTACTCGCACGGATTCTACCTTTTCCCGGTACTGACACGGATTCTATCATTTTCCGGTACTGACCCTGAATCTACCATTTTTCGGTAGTCGTTCGGACAGTTTTTCGTTACTCGCAGGGATTCTACCTTTTCCCGGTACTCGCCCTGATTCTATAATTTTCCGGTACTGAGCCTGAATCTACCATATTTCGGTAGTCGTTCGGACAGTTTTTCGTTACTCGCACGGATTCTAGCTTTTCCCGGTACTCGCCCTGATTCTATCATTTTCCGGTACTGACCCTGAATCTACCAATTTTCGGTAGTCGTTCGGACAGTTTTTCGTTACTCGCACGGATTCTACCTTTTCCCGGTACTGACACGGATTCTATCATTTTCCGGTACTGACCTTGAATCTACCATATTTCGGTAGTCGTTCGGACAGTTTTTCGTTACTCGCACGGATTCTAGATTTTCCCGGTACTCGCCCGGATTCTATCATTTTCCGGTACTGACCCTGAATCTACCATATTGCGGTAGTCGTTCGGACAGTTTTTCGTTACTCGCACGGATTCTAGCTTTTCCCGGTACTGACACGGATTCTATCATTTTCCGGTACTGACCCTGAATCTACCATATTGCGGTAGTCGTTCGGACAGTTTTTCGTTACTCGCACGGATTCTAGATTTTCCCGGTACTCGCCCGGATTCTATCATTTTCCGGTACTGACCCTGAATCTACCATATTGCGGTAGTCGTTCGGACAGTTTTTCGTTACTCGCAGGGATTCTACCTTTTCCCGGTACTCGCCCTGATTCTATAATTTTCCGGTACTGAGCCTGAATCTACCAATTTTCGGTAGTCGTTCGGACAGTTTTTCGTTGCTCGCACGGATTCTACCTTTTCCCGGTATTGACACGGATTCTATCATTTTCCGGTACTGACCCTGAATGTACCATTTTTCGGTAGTCATTCGGACAGTTTTTCGTTACTAGCAGGGATTCTAGATTTTCCAGGTACTCTCCCGAATTCTATCATTTTCCGGTACTGAGCCTAAATCTACCATATTTCGGTAGTCGTTCGGACAGTTTTTCGTTACTCGCACGGATTCTACCTTTTCCCGGTACTCGCCCTGATTCTATAATTTTCCGGTACTGAGCCTGAATCTACCATTTTTCGGTAGTCGTTCGGACAGTTTTTCGTTGCTCGCACGAATTCTACCTTTTCCCGGTATTGACACGGATTCTATCATTTTCCGATACTGACCCTGAATCTACCATATTTCGGTAGTCGTTCGGACAGTTTTTCGTTACTCGCACGGATTCTACCTTTTCCCGGTACTGACACGGATTCTATCATTTTCCGGTACTGACCCTGAATCTACCATTTTTCGGTAGTCGTTCGAACAGTTTTTCGTTACTCGCACGGATTCTAGCTTTTCCCGGTATTGACACGGATTCTATCATTTTCCGGTACTGACCCTGAATATACCATATTTCGGTAGTCGTTCGGACAGTTTTTCGTTACTCGCACGGATTCTAGATTTTCCCGGTACTCGCCCGGATTCTATCATTTTCCGGTACTGACCCTGAATCTACCATATTGTGGTAGTCGTTCGGACAGTTTTTCGTTACTCGCACGGATTCTAGATTTTCCCGGTACTCGCCCGGATTCTATCACTTTCCGGTACTGATCCTGAATCTACCATATTGCGGTAGTCGTTCGGACAGTTTTTCGTTACTCGCAGGGATTCTACCTTTTCCCGGTACTCGTCCTGATTCTATCATTTTCCGGTACTGAGCCTGAATCTACCATTTTTCGGTAGTCGTTCGGACAGTTTTTCGTTGCTCGCACGGATTCTACCTTTTCCCGGTATTGACACGGATTCTATCATTTTCCGGTACTGACCCTGAATCTACCATATTTCGGTAGTCGTTCGGACAGTTTTTCGTTACTCGCACGGATTCTACCTTTTCCCGGTACTGACACGGAATCTATCATTTTCCGGTACTGACCCTGAATCTACCATTTTTCGGTAGTCGTTCGGACAGTTTTTCGTTACTAGCAGGGATTCTAGATTTTCCAGGTACTCGCCCGGATTCTATCATTTTCCTGTACTGACCCTGAATCTACCATATTTCGGTAGTCGTTCGGACAGTTTTTCGTTACTCGCACGGATTCTACCTTTTCCCGGTACTGACACGGATTCTATCATTTTCCGGTACTGACCCTGAATCTACCATTTTTCGGTAGTCATTCGGACAGTTTTTCGTTACTAGCAGGGATTCTAGATTTTCCAGGTACTCGCCCGGATTCTATCATTTTCCGGTACTGACCCTGAATCTACCATATTTCGGTAGTCGTTCGGACATATTTTCGTTACTCGCACGGATTCTACCTTTTCCCGGTACTGACACGGATTCTATCATTTTCCGGTACTGACCCTGAATCTACCATTTTTCGGTAGTCGTTCGGACAGTTTTTCGTTACTCGCAGGGATTCTACCTTTTCCCGGTACTCGCCCTGATTCTATAATTTTCCGGTACTGAGCCTGAATCTACCATATTTCGGTAGTCGTTCGGACAGTTTTTCGTTACTCGCACGGATTCTAGCTTTTCCCGGTACTCGCCCTGATTCTATCATTTCCGGTACTGACCCTGAATCTACCAATTTTCGGTAGTCGTTCGGACAGTTTTTCGTTACTCGAACGGATTCTACCTTTTCCCGGTACTGACACGGATTCTATCATTTTCCGGTACTGACCCTGAATCTACCATATTTCGGTAGTCGTTCGGACAGTTTTTCGTTACTCGCACGGAATCTACCTTTTCCCGGTACTGACACGGATTCTATCATTTTCTGGTACTGACCCTGAATATACCATATTTCGGTAGTCGTTCGGACAGTTTTTCGTTACTCGCACGGATTCTAGATTTTCCCGGTACTCGCCCGGATTCTATCACTTTCCGGTACTGATCCTGAGTCTACCATATTGCGGTAGTCGTTCGGACAGTTTTTCGTTACTCGCAGGGATTCTACCTTTTCCCGGTACTCGCCCGGATTCTATCATTTTCCGGTACTGAGCCTGAATCTACCATTTTTCGGTAGTCGTTCGGACAGTTTTTCGTTGCTCGCACGGATTCTACCTTTTCCCGGTACTCGCCCTGATTCTATCATTTTCCGGTACTGAGCCTGAATCTACCATTTTTCGGTAGTCGTTCGGACAGTTTTTCGTTGCTCGCACGGATTCTACATTTTCCCGGTATTGACACGGATTCTATCATTTTCCGGTACTGACCCTGAATCTACCATATTTCGGTAGTCGTTCGGACAGTTTTTCGTTACTAGCAGGGATTCTAGATTTTCCAGGTACTCGCCCGGATTCTATCATTTTCCTGTACTGACCCTGAATCTACCATATTTCGGTAGTCGTTCGGACAGTTTTTCGTTACTCGCACGGATTCTACCTTTTCCCGGTACTGACACGGATTCTATCATTTTCCGGTACTGACCCTGAATCTACCATTTTTCGGTAGTCGTTCGGACAGTTTTTCGTTCCTCGCACGGATTCTACCTTTTCCCGGTACTGACACGGATTCTATCATTTTCCGGTACTGACCCTGAATCTACCATTTTTCGGTAGTCGTTCGGACAGTTTTTCGTTACTCGCACGGATTCTACCTTTTCCCGGTACTGACACGGATTCTATCATTTTCCGGTACTGACCCTGAATCTACCATATTGCGGAAGTCGTTCGGACAATTTTTCGTTACTCGCACGGATTCTAGATTTTCCCGGTACTCGCCCGGATTCTATCATTTTCCGGTACTGACCCTGAATCTACCATATTGCGGTAGTCGTTCGGACAGTTTTTCGTTCCTCGCACGGATTCTACCTTTTCCCGGTACTGACACGGATTCTATCATTTTCCGGTACTGACCCTGAATCTACCATTTTTCGGTAGTCGTTCGGACAGTTTTTCGTTCCTCGCACGGATTCTACCTTTTCCCGGTACTGACACGGATTCTATCATTTTCCGGTACTGACCCTGAATCTACCATTTTTCGGTAGTCGTTCGGACAGTTTTTCGTTACTCGCAGGGATTCTACCTTTTCCCGGTACTCGCCCTGATTCTATAATTTTCCGGTACTGAGCCTGAATCTGCCATATTTCGGTAGTCGTTCGGACAGTTTTTCGTTACTCGCATGGATTCTAGCTTTTCCCGGTACTCGCCCTGATTCTATCATTTTCCGGTACTGACCCTGAATCTACCAATTTTCGGTAGTCGTTCGGACAGTTTTTCGTTACTCGCACGGATTCTACCTTTTCCCGGTACTGACACGGATTCTATCATTTTCCGGTACTGACCCTGAATCTACCATATTGCGGAAGTCGTTCGGACAATTTTTCGTTACTCGCACGGATTCTAGATTTTCCCGGTACTCGCCCGGATTCTATCATTTTCCGGTACTGACCCTGAATCTACCATATTTCGGTAGTCGTTCGGACAGTTTTTCGTTACTCGCACGGATTCTACATTTTCCCGGTACTGACACGGAATCTATCATTTTCCGGTACTGACCCTGAATCTACCATATTGCAGTAGTCGTTCGGACAGTTTTTCGTTACTCGCAGGGATTCTACCTTTTCCCGGTACTCGCCCTGATTCTATAATTTTCCGGTACTGAGCCTGAATCTACCATTTTTCGGTAGTCGTTCGGACGGTTTTTCGTTGCTCGCACGGATTCTACCTTTTCCCGGTATTGACACGGATTCTATCATTTTCCGGTACTGACCCTGAATCTACCATTTTTCGGTAGTCGTTCGGACAGTTTTTCGTTCCTCGCACGGATTCTACCTTTTCCCGGTACTGACACGGATTCTATCATTTTCCGGTACTGACCCTGAATCTACCATTTTTCGGTAGTCGTTCGGACAGTTTTTCGTTACTCGCACGGATTCTACCTTTTCCCGGTACTGACACGGATTCTTTCATTTTCCGGTACTGACCCTGAATCTACCATATTGCGGAAGTCGTTCGGACAATTTTTCGTTACTCGCACGGATTCTAGATTTTCCCGGTACTCGCCCGGATTCTATCATTTTCCGGTACTGACCCTGAATCTACCATATTGCGGTAGTCGTTCGGACAGTTTTTCGTTACTCGCAGGGATTCTACCTTTTCCCGGTACTCGCCCTGATTCTATAATTTTCCGGTACTGAGCCTGAATCTACCATTTTTCGGTAGTCGTTCGGACAGTTTTTCGTTGCTCGCACGGATTCTACCTTTTCCCGGTACTGACACGGATTCTATCATTTTCCGGTACTGACTCTGAATCTACCATATTGCGGTAGTCGTTCGGACAGTTTTTCGTTACTCGCACGGATTCTAGATTTTCCCGGTACTCGCCCGGATTCTATCATTTTCCGGTACTGACCCTGAATCTACCATATTGCGGTAGTCGTTCGGACAGTTTTTCGTTACTCGCAGGGATTCTACCTTTTCCCGGTACTCGCCCTGATTCTATAATTTTCCGGTACTGAGCCTGAATCTACCATTTTTCGGTAGTCGTTCGGACAGTTTTTCGTTGCTCGCACGGATTCTACCTTTTCCCGGTACTGACACGGATTCTATCATTTTCCGGTACTGACCCTGAATCTACCATATTGCGGTAGTCGTTCGGACAGTTTTTCGTTACTCGCACGGATTCTAGATTTTCCCGGTACTCGCCCGGATTCTTTCATTTTCCGGTACTGACCCTGAATCTACCGTATTTCGGTAGTCGTTCGGACAGTTTCTCGTTACTCGCACGGATTCTAGATTTTCCCGGTACTGACACGGATTCTATCATTTTCCGGTACTGACCCTGAATCTACCATATTGCAGTAGTTGTTCGGACAGTTTTTCGTTACTCGTAGGGATTCTACCTTTTCCCGGTACTCTCCCTGATCCTATAATTTTCCGGTACTGAGCCTGAATCTACCATTTTTCGGTAGTCGTTCGGACAGTTTTTCGTTGCTCGCACGGATTCTACCTTTTCCCGGTACTGACACGGATTCTATCATTTTCCGGTACTGACCCTGAATCTACCATATTTCGGTAGTCGTTCGGACAGTTTTTCGTTGCTCGCACGGATTCTACCTTTTCCCGGTACTGACACGAATTCTATCATTTTCCGGTACTGACCCTGAATCTACCATATTTCGGTAGTCGTTCGGACAGTTTTTTGTTACTCGCACGGATTCTAGATTTTTCCGGTACTCGCCCGGATTCTATCATTTTCCGGTACTGACCCTGAATCTACCATATTGCGGTAGTCGTTCGGACAGTTTTTCGTTACTCGCACGGATTCTACCTTTTCCCGGTACTGACACGGATTCTATCATTTTCCGGTACTGACCCTGAATCTACCATATTGCGGTAGTCGTTCGGACAGTTTTTCGTTACTCGCACGGATTCTAGATTTTCCCGGTACTCGCCCGGATTCTATCATTTTCCGGTACTGACCCTGAATCTACCATATTGCGGTAGTCGTTCGGACAGTTTTTCGTTACTCGCAGGGATTCTACCTTTTCCCGGTACTCGCCCTGATTCTATAATTTTCCGGTACTGAGCCTGAATCTACCATTTTTCGGTAGTCGTTCGGACAGTTTTTCGTTGCTCGCACGGATTCTACCTTTTCCCGGTACTGACACGGATTCTATCATTTTCCGGTACTGACCCTGAATCTACCATATTGCGGTAGTCGTTCGGACAGTTTTTCGTTACTCGCACGGATTCTAGATTTTCCCGGTACTCGCCCGGATTCTTTCATTTTCCGGTACTGACCCTGAATCTACCGTATTTCGGTAGTCGTTCGGACAGTTTCTCGTTACTCGCACGGATTCTAGATTTTCCCGGTACTGACACGGATTCTATCATTTTCCGGTACTGACCCTGAATCTACCATATTGCAGTAGTTGTTCGGACAGTTTTTCGTTACTCGTAGGGATTCTACCTTTTCCCGGTACTCTCCCTGATCCTATAATTTTCCGGTACTGAGCCTGAATCTACCATTTTTCGGTAGTCGTTCGGACAGTTTTTCGTTGCTCGCACGGATTCTACCTTTTCCCGGTACTGACACGGATTCTATCATTTTCCGGTACTGACCCTGAATCTACCATATTTCGGTAGTCGTTCGGACAGTTTTTCGTTGCTCGCACGGATTCTACCTTTTCCCGGTACTGACACGAATTCTATCATTTTCCGGTACTGACCCTGAATCTACCATATTTCGGTAGTCGTTCGGACAGTTTTTTGTTACTCGCACGGATTCTAGATTTTTCCGGTACTCGCCCGGATTCTATCATTTTCCGGTACTGACCCTGAATCTACCATATTGCGGTAGTCGTTCGGACAGTTTTTCGTTACTCGCACGGATTCTACCTTTTCCCGGTACTGACACGGATTCTATCATTTTCCGGTACTGACCCTGAATCTACCATATTGCGGTAGTCGTTCGGACAGTTTTTCGTTACTTGCACGGATTCTAGATTTTCCCGGTACTCGCCCGGATTCTATCATTTTCCGGTACTGACCCTGAATCTACCATATTGCGGTAGTCGTTCGGACAGTTTTTCGTTACTCGCAGGGATTCTACCTTTTCCCGGTACTCGCCCTGATTCTATAATTTTCCGGTACTGAGCCTGAATCTACCATTTTTCGGTAGTCGTTCGGACAGTTTTTCGTTGCTCGCACGGATTCTACCTTTTCCCGGTACTGACACGGATTCTATCATTTTCCGGTACTGACCCTGAATCTACCATATTGCGGTAGTCGTTCGGACAGTTTTTCGTTACTCGCACGGATTCTAGATTTTCCCGGTACTCGCCCGGATTCTATCATTTTCCGGTACTGACCCTGAATCTACCATATTGCGGTAGTCGTTCGGACAGTTTTTCGTTACTCGCAGGGATTCTACCTTTTCCCGGTACTCGCCCTGATTCTATAATTTTCCGGTACTGAGCCTGAATCTACCATTTTTCGGTAGTCGTTCGGACAGTTTTTCGTTGCTCGCACGGATTCTACCTTTTCCCGGTACTGACACGGATTCTATCATTTTCCGGTACTGACCCTGAATCTACCATATTGCGGTAGTCGTTCGGACAGTTTTTCGTTACTCGCACGGATTCTAGATTTTCCCGGTACTCGCCCGGATTCTTTCATTTTCCGGTACTGACCCTGAATCTACCGTATTTCGGTAGTCGTTCGGACAGTTTCTCGTTACTCGCACGGATTCTAGATTTTCCCGGTACTGACACGGATTCTATCATTTTCCGGTACTGACCCTGAATCTACCATATTGCAGTAGTTGTTCGGACAGTTTTTCGTTACTCGTAGGGATTCTACCTTTTCCCGGTACTCTCCCTGATCCTATAATTTTCCGGTACTGAGCCTGAATCTACCATTTTTCGGTAGTCGTTCGGACAGTTTTTCGTTGCTCGCACGGATTCTACCTTTTCCCGGTACTGACACGGATTCTATCATTTTCCGGTACTGACCCTGAATCTACCATATTTCGGTAGTCGTTCGGACAGTTTTTCGTTGCTCGCACGGATTCTACCTTTTCCCGGTACTGACACGAATTCTATCATTTTCCGGTACTGACCCTGAATCTACCATATTTCGGTAGTCGTTCGGACAGTTTTTTGTTACTCGCACGGATTCTAGATTTTTCCGGTACTCGCCCGGATTCTATCATTTTCCGGTACTGACCCTGAATCTACCATATTGCGGTAGTCGTTCGGACAGTTTTTCGTTACTCGCACGGATTCTACTTTTTCCCGGTACTGACACGGATTCTATCATTTTCCGGTACTGACCCTGAATCTACCATATTGCGGTAGTCGTTCGGACAGTTTTTCGTTACTTGCACGGATTCTAGATTTTCCCGGTACTCGCCCGGATTCTATCATTTTCCGGTACTGACCCTGAATCTACCATATTGCGGTAGTCGTTCGGACAGTTTTTCGTTACTCGCAGGGATTCTACCTTTTCCCGGTACTCGCCCTGATTCTATAATTTTCCGGTACTGAGCCTGAATCTACCATTTTTCGGTAGTCGTTCGGACAGTTTTTCGTTACTCGCAGGGATTCTACCTTTTCCCGGTACTCGCCCTGATTCTATAATTTTCCGGTACTGAGCCTGAATCTACCATTTTTCGGTAGTCGTTCGGACAGTTTTTCGATGCTCGCACGGATTCTACCTTTTCCCGGTATTGACACGGATTCTATCATTTTCCGGTACTGACCCTGAATCTACCATTTTTCGGTAGTCGTTCGGACAGTTTTTCGTTCCTCGCACGGATTCTACCTTTTCCCGGTACTGACACGGATTCTATCATTTTCCGGTACTGACCCTGAATCTACCATTTTTCGGTAGTCGTTCGGACAGTTTTTCGTTACTCGCACGGATTCTACCTTTTCCCGGTACTGACACGGATTCTATCATTTTCCGGTACTGACCCTGAATCTACCATATTGCGGAAGTCGTTCGGACAATTTTTCGTTACTCGCACGGATTCTAGATTTTCCCGGTACTCACCCGGATTCTATCATTTTCCGGTACTGACCCTGAATCTACCATATTGCGGTAGTCGTTCGGACAGTTTTTCGTTCCTCGCACGGATTCTACCTTTTCCCGGTACTGACACGGATTCTATCATTTTCCGGTACTGACCCTGAATCTACCATTTTTCGGTAGTCGTTCGGACAGTTTTTCGTTACTCGCACGGATTCTACCTTTTCCCGGTACTGACACGGATTCTATCATTTTCCGGTACTGACCCTGAATCTACCATATTGCGGTAGTCGTTCGGACAGTTTTTCGTTACTCGCACGGATTCTAGATTTTCCCGGTACTCGCCCGGATTCTATCATTTTCCGGTACTGACCCTGAATCTACCATATTGCGGTAGTCGTTCGGACAGTTTTTCGTTACTCGCAGGGATTCTACCTTTTCCCGGTACTCGCCCTGATTCTATAATTTTCCGGTACTGAGCCTGAATCTACCATTTTTCGGTAGTCGTTCGGACAGTTTTTCGTTGCTCGCACGGATTCTACCTTTTCCCGGTACTGACACGGATTCTATCATTTTCCGGTACTGACCCTGAATCTACCATATTGCGGTAGTCGTTCGGACAGTTTTTCGTTACTCGCACGGATTCTAGATTTTCCCGATACTCGCCCGGATTCTATCATTTTCCGGTACTGACCCTGAATCTACCATATTGCGGTAGTCGTTCGGACAGTTTTTCGTTACTCGCAGGGATTCTACCTTTTCCCGGTACTCGCCCTGATTCTATAATTTTCCGGTACTGAGCCTGAATCTACCATTTTTCGGTAGTCGTTCGGACAGTTTTTCGTTACTCGCAGGGATTCTACCTTTTCCCGGTACTCGCCCTGATTCTATAATTTTCCGGTACTGAGCCTGAATCTACCATATTTCGGTAGTCGTTCGGACAGTTTTTCGTTACTCGCACGGATTCTAGCTTTTCCCGGTACTCGCCCTGATTCTATCATTTTCCGGTACTGACCCTGAATCTACCAATTTTCGGTAGTGGTTCGGACAGTTTTTCGTTACTCGCACGGATTCTACCTTTTCCCGGTACTGACACGGATTCTATCATTTTCCGGTACAGACCCTGAATCTACCATATTTCGGTAGTCGTTCGGACAGTTTTTCGTTACTCGCACGGATTCTAGATTTTCCCGGTACTCGCCCGGATTCTATCATTTTCCGGTACTGACACTGAATCTACCATATTGCGGTAGTCGTTCGGACAGTTTTTCGTTCCTCGCACGGATTCTACCTTTTCCCGGTACTGACACGGATTCTACCATTTTTCGGTACTGACCCTGAATCTACCATATTGCGGTAGTCGTTCGGACAATTTTTCGTTACTCGCACGGATTCTAGATTTTCCCGGTACTCGCCCGGATTCTATCATTTTCCGGTACTGACCCTGGATCTACCATATTGTGGTAGTCGTTCGGACAGTTTTTCGTTACTCGCAGGGATTCTACCTTTTCCCGGTACTCGCCCTGATTCTATAATTTTCCGGTACTGAGCCTGAATCTACCATTTTTCGGTAGTCGTTCGGACAGTTTTTCGTTGCTCGCACGGATTCTACCTTTTCCCGGTACTGACACGGATTCTATCATTTTCCGGTACTGACCCTGAATCTACCATTTTTCGGTAGTCGTTCGGACAGTTTTTCGTTACTCGCAGGGATTCTACCTTTTCCCGGTACTCGCCCTGATTCTATAATTTTCCGGTACTGAGCCTGAATCTGCCATATTTCGGTAGTCGTTCGGACAGTTTTTCGTTACTCGCAGGGATTCTACCTTTTCCCGGTACTCGCCCTGATTCTATAATTTTCCGGTACTGACCCTGAATCTACCATATTTCGGTAGTCGTTCGGACAGTTTTTCGTTACTCGCACGGATTCTAGATTTTCCCGGTACTCGCCCGGATTCTATCATTTTCCGGTACTGACCCTGAATCTACCATATTGCGGTAGTCGTTCGGACAGTTTTTCGTTACTCGCAGGGATTCTACCTTTTCCCGGTACTCGCCCTGATTCTATAATTTTCCGGTACTGAGCCTGAATCTACCATTTTTCGGTAGTCGTTCGGACAGTTTTTCGTTGCTCGCACGGATTCTACCTTTTCCCGGTACTGACACGGATTCTATCATTTTCCGGTACTGACCCTGAATCTACCATATTGCGGTAGTCGTTCGGACAGTTTTTCGTTACTCGCAGGGATTCTACCTTTTCCCGGTACTCGCCCTGATTCTATAATTTTCCGGTACTGAGCCTGAATCTACCATTTTTCGGTAGTCGTTCGGACAGTTTTTCGTTACTCGCAGGGATTCTACCTTTTCCCGGTACTCGCCCTGATTCTATAATTTTCCGGTACTGAGCCTGAATCTACCATATTTCGGTAGTCGTTCGGACAGTTTTTCGTTACTCGCACGGATTCTAGCTTTTCCCGGTACTCGCCCTGATTCTATCATTTTCCGGTACTGACCCTGAATCTACCAATTTTCGGTAGTCGTTCGGACAGTTTTTCGTTACTCGCACGGATTCTACCTTTTCCCGGTACTGACACGGATTCTATCATTTTCCGGTACTGACCTTGAATCTACCATATTTCGGTAGTTGTTCGGACAGTTTTTCGTTACTCGCACGGATTCTAGATTTTCCCGGTACTCGCCCGGATTCTATCATTTTTCGGTACTGACCCTGAATCTACCATATTGCGGTAGTCGTTCGGACAGTATTTCGTTACTCGCACGGATTCTACCTTTTCCCGGTACTGACACGGATTCTATCATTTTCCGGTACTGACCCTGAATCTACCATATTGCGGTAGTCGTTCGGACAATTTTTCGTTACTCGCACGGATTCTAGATTTTCCCGGTACTCGCCCGGATTCTATCATTTTCCGGTACTGAGCCTGAATCTACCATATTTCGGTAGTCGTTCGGACAGTTTTTCGTTACTCGCAGGGATTCTACCTTTTCCCGGTACTCGCCCTGATTCTATAATTTTCCGGTACTGAGCCTGAATCTACCATATTTCGGTAGTCGTTCGGACAGTTTTTCGTTACTCGCACGGATTCTAGCTTTTCCCGGTACTCGCCCTGATTCTATCATTTTCCGGTACTGACCCTGAATCTACCAATTTTCGGTAGTCGTTCGGACAGTTTTTCGTTACTCTCACGGATTCTACCTTTTCCCGGTACTGACACGGATTCTATCATTTTCCGGTACAGACCCTGAATCTACCATATTTCGGTAGTCGTTCGGACAGTTTTTCGTTACTCGCACGGATTCTAGATTTTCCCGGTACTCGCCCGGATTCTATCATTTTCCGGTACTGACACTGAATCTACCATATTGCGGTAGTCGTTCGGACAGTTTTTCGTTACTCGCACGGATTCTACCTTTTCCCGGTACTGACACGGATTCTATCATTTTCCGGTACTGACCCTGAATCTACCATATTGCGGTAGTCGTTCGGACAATTTTTCGTTACTCGCACGGATTCTAGATTTTCCCGGTACTCGCCCGGATTCTATCATTTTCCGGTACTGACCCTGAATCTACCATATTGCGGTAGTCTTTCGGACAGTTTTTCGTTACTCGCAGGGATTCTACCTTTTCCCGGTACTCGCCCTGATTCTATAATTTTCCGGTACTGAGCCTGAATCTACCATTTTTCGGTAGTCGTTCGGACAGTTTTTCGTTGCTCGCACGGATTCTACCTTTTCCCGGTACTGACACGGATTCTATCATTTTCCGGTACTGACCCTGAATCTACCATTTTTCGGTAGTCGTTCGGACAGTTTTTCGTTACTCGCAGGGATTCTACCTTTTCCCGGTACTCGCCCTGATTCTATAATTTTCCGGTACTGAGCCTGAATCTGCCATATTTCGGTAGTCGTTCGGACAGTTTTTCGTTACTCGCATGGATTCTAGCTTTTCCCGGTACTCGCCCTGATTCTATCATTTTCCGGTACTGACCCTGAATCTACCAATTTTCGGTAGTCGTTCGGACAGTTTTTCGTTACTCGCACGGATTCTACCTTTTCCCGGTACTGACACGGATTCTATCATTTTCCGGTACTGACCTTGAATCTACCATATTTCGGTAGTTGTTCGGACAGTTTTTCGTTACTCGCACGGATTCTAGATTTTCCCGGTACTCGCCCGGATTCTATCATTTTTCGGTACTGACCCTGAATCTACCATATTGCGGTAGTCGTTCGGACAGTATTTCGTTACTCGCACGGATTCTACCTTTTCCCGGTACTGACCCGGATTCTATCATTTTTCGGTACTGACCCTGAATCTACCATATTGCGGTAGTCGTTCGGACAGTATTTCGTTACTCGCACGGATTCTACCTTTTCCCGGTACTGACACGGATTCTATCATTTTCCGGTACTGACCCTGAATCTACCATATTGCGGTAGTCGTTCGGACAATTTTTCGTTACTCGCACGGATTCTAGATTTTCCCGGTACTCGCCCGGATTCTATCATTTTCCGGTACTGAGCCTGAATCTACCATATTTCGGTAGTCGTTCGGACAGTTTTTCGTTACTCGCAGGGATTCTACCTTTTCCCGGTACTCGCCCTGATTCTATAATTTTCCGGTACTGAGCCTGAATCTACCATATTTCGGTAGTCGTTCGGACAGTTTTTCGTTACTCGCACGGATTCTAGCTTTTCCCGGTACTCGCCCTGATTCTATCATTTTCCGGTACTGACCCTGAATCTACCAATTTTCGGTAGTCGTTCGGACAGTTTTTCGTTACTCTCACGGATTCTACCTTTTCCCGGTACTGACACGGATTCTATCATTTTCCGGTACAGACCCTGAATCTACCATATTTCGGTAGTCGTTCGGACAGTTTTTCGTTACTCGCACGGATTCTAGATTTTCCCGGTACTCGCCCGGATTCTATCATTTTCCGGTACTGACACTGAATCTACCATATTGCGGTAGTCGTTCGGACAGTTTTTCGTTACTCGCACGGATTCTACCTTTTCCCGGTACTGACACGGATTCTATCATTTTCCGGTACTGACCCTGAATCTACCATATTGCGGTAGTCGTTCGGACAATTTTTCGTTACTCGCACGGATTCTAGATTTTCCCGGTACTCGCCCGGATTCTATCATTTTCCGGTACTGACCCTGAATCTACCATATTGCGGTAGTCTTTCGGACAGTTTTTCGTTACTCGCAGGGATTCTACCTTTTCCCGGTACTCGCCCTGATTCTATAATTTTCCGGTACTGAGCCTGAATCTACCATTTTTCGGTAGTCGTTCGGACAGTTTTTCGTTGCTCGCACGGATTCTACCTTTTCCCGGTACTGACACGGATTCTATCATTTTCCGGTACTGACCCTGACTCTACCATTTTTCGGTAGTCGTTCGGACAATTTTTCGTTACTCGCAGGGATTCTACCTTTTCCCGGTACTCGCCCTGATTCTATAATTTTCCGGTACTGAGCCTGAATCTGCCATATTTCGGTAGTCGTTCGGACAGTTTTTCGTTACTCGCATGGATTCTAGCTTTTCCCGGTACTCGCCCTGATTCTATCATTTTCCGGTACTGACCCTGAATCTACCAATTTTCGGTAGTCGTTCGGACAGTTTTTCGTTACTCGCACGGATTCTACCTTTTCCCGGTACTGACACGGATTCTATCATTTTCCGGTACTGACCTTGAATCTACCATATTTCGGTAGTTGTTCGGACAGTTTTTCGTTACTCGCACGGATTCTAGATTTTCCCGGTACTCGCCCGGATTCTATCATTTTCCGGTACTGACACTGAATCTACCATATTGCGGTAGTCGTTCGGACAGTTTTTCGTTACTCGCACGGATTCTACCTTTTCCCGGTACTGACACGGATTCTATCATTTTCCGGTACTGACCCTGAAT
This sequence comes from Vitis riparia x Vitis rupestris, assembly GCA_946000675.1. Classification (NCBI taxonomy): domain Eukaryota; kingdom Viridiplantae; phylum Streptophyta; class Magnoliopsida; order Vitales; family Vitaceae; genus Vitis; species Vitis riparia x Vitis rupestris. Next base: position 148,904 of record CAMFZC010000146.1, on the reverse strand, counting down.
CTACCATATTGCGGTAGTCGTTCGGACAATTTTTCGTTACTCGCACGGATTCTAGATTTTCCCGGTACTCGCCCGGATTCTATCATTTTCCGGTACTGACCCTGAATCTACCATATTGCGGTAGTCTTTCGGACAGTTTTTCGTTACTCGCAGGGATTCTACCTTTTCCCGGTACTCGCCCTGATTCTATAATTTTCCGGTACTGAGCCTGAATCTACCATTTTTCGGTAGTCGTTCGGACAGTTTTTCGTTGCTCGCACGGATTCTACCTTTTCCCGGTACTGACACGGATTCTATCATTTTCCGGTACTGACCCTGAATCTACCATTTTTCGGTAGTCGTTCGGACAGTTTTTCGTTACTCGCAGGGATTCTACCTTTTCCCGGTACTCGCCCTGATTCTATAATTTTCCGGTACTGAGCCTGAATCTGCCATATTTCGGTAGTCGTTCGGACAGTTTTTCGTTACTCGCATGGATTCTAGCTTTTCCCGGTACTCGCCCTGATTCTATCATTTTCCGGTACTGACCCTGAATCTACCAATTTTCGGTAGTCGTTCGGACAGTTTTTCGTTACTCGCACGGATTCTACCTTTTCCCGGTACTGACACGGATTCTATCATTTTCCGGTACTGACCTTGAATCTACCATATTTCGGTAGTTGTTCGGACAGTTTTTCGTTACTCGCACGGATTCTAGATTTTCCCGGTACTCGCCCGGATTCTATCATTTTTCGGTACTGACCCTGAATCTACCATATTGCGGTAGTCGTTCGGACAGTATTTCGTTACTCGCACGGATTCTACCTTTTCCCGGTACTGACACGGATTCTATCATTTTCCGGTACTGACCCTGAATCTACCATATTGCGGTAGTCGTTCGGACAGTTTTTCGTTACTCGCACGGATTCTACCTTTTCCCGGTACTGACACGGATTCTATCATTTTCCGGTACTGACCCTGAATCTACCATATTGCGGTAGTCGTTCGGACAGTTTTTCGTTACTGGCACGGATTCTAGATTTTCCCGGTACTCGCCCGGATTCTATCATTTTCCGGTACTGACCCTGAATCTACCATATTGCGGTAGTCGTTCGGACAGTTTTCGTTACTCGCAGGGATTCTACCTTTTCCCGGTACTCGCCCTGATTCTATAATTTTCCGGTACTGAGCCTGAATCTACCATTTTTCGGTAGTCGTTCGGACAGTTTTTCGTTACTCGCAGGGATTCTACCTTTTCCCGATACTCGCCCTGATTCTATAATTTTCCGGTACTGAGCCTGAATCTACCATATTTCGGTAGTCGTTCGGACAGTTTTTCGTTACTCGCACGGATTCTAGCTTTTCCCGGTACTCGCCCTGATTCTATCATTTTCCGGTACTGACCCTGAATCTACCAATTTTCGGTAGTCGTTCAGACAGTTTTTCGTTACTCTCACGGATTCTACCTTTTCCCGGTACTGACACGGATTCTATCATTTTCCGGTACAGACCCTGAATCTACCATATTTCGGTAGTCGTTCGGACAGTTTTTCGTTACTCGCACGGATTCTAGATTTTCCCGGTACTCGCCCGGATTCTATCATTTTCCGGTACTGAGCCTGAATCTACCATATTTCGGTAGTCGTTCGGACAGTTTTTCGTTACTCGCAGGGATTCTACCTTTTCCCGGTACTCGCCCTGATTCTATAATTTTCCGGTACTGAGCCTGAATCTACCATATTTCGGTAGTCGTTCGGACAGTTTTTCGTTACTCGCACGGATTCTAGCTTTTCCCGGTACTCGCCCGGATTCTATCATTTTCCGGTACTGAGCCTGAATCTACCATATTTCGGTAGTCGTTCGGACAGTTTTTCGTTACTCGCAGGGATTCTACCTTTTCCCGGTACTCGCCCTGATTCTATAATTTTCCGGTACTGAGCCTGAATCTACCATATTTCGGTAGTCGTTCGGACAGTTTTTCGTTACTCGCACGGATTCTAGCTTTTCCCGGTACTCGCCCTGATTCTATCATTTTCCGGTACTGACCCTGAATCTACCAATTTTCGGTAGTCGTTCGGACAGTTTTTCGTTACTCTCACGGATTCTACCTTTTCCCGGTACTGACACGGATTCTATCATTTTCCGGTACAGACCCTGAATCTACCATATTGCGGTAGTCGTTCGGACAATTTTTCGTTACTCGCACGGATTCTAGATTTTCCCGGTACTCGCCCGGATTCTATCATTTTCCGGTACTGACCCTGAATCTACCATATTGCGGTAGTCTTTCGGACAGTTTTTCGTTACTCGCAGGGATTCTACCTTTTCCCGGTACTCGCCCTGATTCTATAATTTTCCGGTACTGAGCCTGAATCTACCATTTTTCGGTAGTCGTTCGGACAGTTTTTCGTTGCTCGCACGGATTCTACCTTTTCCCGGTACTGACACGGATTCTATCATTTTCCGGTACTGACCCTGAATCTACCATTTTTCGGTAGTCGTTCGGACAGTTTTTCGTTACTCGCAGGGATTCTACCTTTTCCCGGTACTCGCCCTGATTCTATAATTTTCCGGTACTGAGCCTGAATCTGCCATATTTCGGTAGTCGTTCGGACAGTTTTTCGTTACTCGCATGGATTCTAGCTTTTCCCGGTACTCGCCCTGATTCTATCATTTTCCGGTACTGACCCTGAATCTACCAATTTTCGGTAGTCGTTCGGACAGTTTTTCGTTACTCGCACGGATTCTACCTTTTCCCGGTACTGACACGGATTCTATCATTTTCCGGTACTGACCTTGAATCTACCATATTTCGGTAGTTGTTCGGACAGTTTTTCGTTACTCGCACGGATTCTAGATTTTCCCGGTACTCGCCCGGATTCTATCATTTTTCGGTACTGACCCTGAATCTACCATATTGCGGTAGTCGTTCGGACAGTATTTCGTTACTCGCACGGATTCTACCTTTTCCCGGTACTGACACGGATTCTATCATTTTCCGGTACTGACCCTGAATCTACCATATTGCGGTAGTCGTTCGGACAATTTTTCGTTACTCGCACGGATTCTAGATTTTCCCGGTACTCGCCCGGATTCTATCATTTTCCGGTACTGAGCCTGAATCTACCATATTTCGGTAGTCGTTCGGACAGTTTTTCGTTACTCGCAGGGATTCTACCTTTTCCCGGTACTCGCCCTGATTCTATAATTTTCCGGTACTGAGCCTGAATCTACCATATTTCGGTAGTCGTTCGGACAGTTTTTCGTTACTCGCACGGATTCTAGCTTTTCCCGGTACTCGCCCTGATTCTATCATTTTCCGGTACTGACCCTGAATCTACCAATTTTCGGTAGTCGTTCGGACAGTTTTTCGTTACTCTCACGGATTCTACCTTTTCCCGGTACTGACACGGATTCTATCATTTTCCGGTACAGACCCTGAATCTACCATATTGCGGTAGTCGTTCGGACAATTTTTCGTTACTCGCACGGATTCTAGATTTTCCCGGTACTCGCCCGGATTCTATCATTTTCCGGTACTGACCCTGAATCTACCATATTGCGGTAGTCTTTCGGACAGTTTTTCGTTACTCGCAGGGATTCTACCTTTTCCCGGTACTCGCCCTGATTCTATAATTTTCCGGTACTGAGCCTGAATCTACCATTTTTCGGTAGTCGTTCGGACAGTTTTTCGTTACTCTCACGGATTCTACCTTTTCCCGGTACTGACACGGATTCTATCATTTTCCGGTACAGACCCTGAATCTACCATATTTCGGTAGTCGTTCGGACAGTTTTTCGTTACTCGCACGGATTCTAGATTTTCCCGGTACTCGCCCGGATTCTATCATTTTCCGGTACTGACACTGAATCTACCATATTGCGGTAGTCGTTCGGACAGTTTTTCGTTACTCGCACGGATTCTACCTTTTCCCGGTACTGACACGGATTCTATCATTTTCCGGTACTGACCCTGAATCTACCATATTGCGGTAGTCGTTCGGACAATTTTTCGTTACTCGCACGGATTCTAGATTTTCCCGGTACTCGCCCGGATTCTATCATTTTCCGGTAGTGACCCTGAATCTACCATATTGCGGTAGTCGTTCGAACAGTTTTTCGTTACTCGCAGGGATTCTACCTTTTCCCGGTACTCGCCCTGATTCTATAATTTTCCGGTACTGAGCCTGAATCTACCATTTTTCGGTAGTCGTTCGGACAGTTTTTCGTTGCTCGCACGGATTCTACCTTTTCCCGGTACTGACACGGATTCTATCATTTTCCGGTACTGACCCTGAATCTACCATTTTTCGGTAGTCGTTCGGACAGTTTTTCGTTACTCGCAGGGATTCTACCTTTTCCCGGTACTCGCCCTGATTCTATAATTTTCCGGTACTGAGCCTGAATCTGCCATATTTCGGTAGTCGTTCGGACAGTTTTTCGTTACTCGCATGGATTCTAGCTTTTCCCGGTACTCGCCCTGATTCTATCATTTTCCGGTACTGACCCTGAATCTACCAATTTTCGGTAGTCGTTCGGACAGTTTTTCGTTACTCGCACGGATTCTACCTTTTCCCAGTACTGACACGGATTCTATCATTTTCCGGTACTGACCTTGAATCTACCATATTTCGGTAGTTGTTCGGACAGTTTTTCGTTACTCGCACGGATTCTAGATTTTCCCGGTACTCGCCCGGATTCTATCATTTTTCGGTACTGACCCTGAATCTACCATATTGCGGTAGTCGTTCGGACAGTATTTCGTTACTCGCACGGATTCTACCTTTTCCCGGTACTGACACGGATTCTATCATTTTCCGGTACTGACCCTGAATCTACCATATTGCGGTAGTCGTTCGGACAATTTTTCGTTACTCGCACGGATTCTAGATTTTCCCGGTACTCGCCCGGATTCTATCATTTTCCGGTACTGAGCCTGAATCTACCATATTTCGGTAGTCGTTCGGACAGTTTTTCGTTACTCGCAGGGATTCTACCTTTTCCCGGTACTCGCCCTGATTCTATAATTTTCCGGTACTGAGCCTGAATCTACCATATTTCGGTAGTCGTTCGGACAGTTTTTCGTTACTCGCACGGATTCTAGCTTTTCCCGGTACTCGCCCTGATTCTATCATTTTCCGGTACTGACCCTGAATCTACCAATTTTCGGTAGTCGTTCGGACAGTTTTTCGTTACTCTCACGGATTCTACATTTTCCCGGTACTGACACGGATTCTATCATTTTCCGGTACTGACCCTGAATCTACCATATTTCGGTAGTCGTTCGGACAGTTTTTCGTTACTCGCACGAATTCTAGATTTTCCCGGTACTCGCCCGGATTCTATCATTTTCCGGTACTGACCCTGAATCTACCATATTGTGGTAGTCGTTTGGACAGTTTTTCGTTACTCGCACGGATTCTAGATTTTCCCGGTACTCGCCCGGATTCTATCATTTTCCAGTACTGATCCTGAATCTACCATATTGCGGTAGTCGTTCGGACAGTTTTTCGTTACTCGCAGGGATTCTACCTTTTCCCGGTAGTCGCCCTGATTCTGTCATTTTCCGGTACTGAGCCTGAATCTACCATTTTTCGGTAGTTGATTACTACTCAAAAAGTGCTATTTGATAGCTTATAATTAATCCTTTTAAACACTTTTGAGTAGTAGTTAGTGCCTTTTAACCCAATTAGCATGTTAAGGCCCCTTTCAATCAATTCTAATCAAAATCTTTAAGTTTTGGTGTTTTAATAGCTTTTTGATCACCAAAGCAATATGAGATTAAGGAGAGTTATTTGGAATCCATGGCAAAGCAATGAAGAGCTCAAATTCATGAAGAACCAAGATTTGGAGCTCCATAGCCCTTTGCCAAAGTCGTTCAAAGCAAGCAAAGGAGAAAAGCAAAGAGGAAAACAGAGTGAAGAAAACAGAGGACAACAGCTGCAGTCTTCCTTCGCACTTTTGGAGCACTTCCCGAAGTCCATTTTCTACATGCTATATACCATTTCAAAGCTCAGGAAGTCAAGAATCCAATGCTTCAAACCGTGTACGATTTGGAGCTGAAATGAGGAAGTTACAGCCGTTGGAAGCAGATCACTCCAAGCTGAAGGAAGGATTCAGAAAAGTGCTGCAGAATCAGCACTTTTGTTGCGAGATATTTCGCAACACTTTTGCACAGTGCTATGGATTTCCCCTGAAGCTTCACGCCGTGATGGAAGCCAAACTCCACAAGATGGAAGTCAATTTCGTGAAGGTGTTGAAGCAGCTGGTTGCTATGAAGAAATTTCGCAGCCCTTCTTGTGCACCTGCGAAATCTCGCAGACCTCACTTGTCACCTGCGAAGTGGTCCTTAGTGCTTCCCGATATTTGTAACCGACACTTGGAGATATTTTCATTAGATTTTTGTTGCCTAAATGCCCAAATTCTCCTTGTAAACCACCAGTGATAGGATTCCTTAGTTTTTAAGTTAGGAATTTGGCAAAAATATCAAGGTAATAGCTGTAAGTGTAATTTTGGGTTTAAAGGGAGCCCGAGGAGCCTGTTCTGAGGGTGTTAGGTTGTTGAACCTTATGTAAAAGGAAGGAATATATTTTACAGAGCACTTGCTCTGCTTTTCATATATATTTTTGTTTTCTCTTTCATTTTCATTTTCTTGCTAGCCAAACATTCTCTGAGATGTTTTCTCAGAGGATGAGAGGCTAGGCTCTTTGTTTCTTGGAGCTAAGGTAACCGGGTAAGTTTCCTCATGCATAAATTGGAAGTTTTGTTGTTTTAGTTTTTAATGAAGAGAAAGTGTGACCCGTTGATGGTTTCCATATTTTTAGTTAACTTAAAATGCCTTAGAATCACCTGGGCCAACACTTGGTAAGGCAAGTGATCTCCATCCATGGAGATGCACTAGTTTACCCCTTGCGAGCCTTTGGGAGGTGGTTTGAAGGTAGGATTTTCTAGAATAGCCAACACTTGGTAAGCTTTTGGACTCCAAGGAGACATCCATTAGTTACCTCTTGCGAGCTTTTGACGGGTAATCCAAGGTTAAAGATCACCTTGAATGGCAAGTGCTAGGTGAGAGGCACGAACCATTGCAAGTTGCATCAGTGAGAGGGATTTAGTGTTTGAACCCATTAATGGGAAGCATCTGTACAACACCGGTTGGAGAAGGAACTATATGTTAATTCTCTAATGCGAGGAAAAGAAACAAGTGACCGGAATTCTCCTTTTTGTATGAGAAATCTGAGCCTAGTGATCTAAAACTCCAAGAAACACTTTTCTTTATAAGTAAAATCAGTTACTACTTTTGGTTAGCTTAAAACCAATCCTTTTTCATTCAAACATCTTTATGTTTTCTTTTGAAGCTAACCTTGAAATGAAAAGGCACCAATTCAGCTTTGAATTGATATCATTTGTGAAGTGAAAACCCATCCCAGTGAACGATCCTAGAGCCACTATGCTATAGTAGCTTTGTCTTTGCTACCCTAGTATATGGAGTAATAGGTTATAAATTTTGTTGATTAATCCCTCAATCAAGGAGCACCAGCTGGACACGAATCAGCTGAGACACCAATTACGCAAGAATCAGTAGTCGTTCGGACAGTTTTTCGTTGCTCGCACGAATTCTACCTTTTCCCGGTATTGACACGGATTCTATCATTTTCCGGTACTGACCCTGAATCTACCATATTTCGGTAGTCGTTCGGACAGTTTTTCGTTACTCGCACGGATTCTAGATTTTCCCGGTACTGACACGGATTCTATCATTTTCCGGTACTGACCTGAATCTACCATTTTTCGGTAGTCGTTCGGACAGTTTTTCGTTACTCGCACGGAATCTACCTTTTCCCGGTATTGACACGGATTCTATCATTTTCCGGTACTGACCCTGAATCTGCCATTTTTCGGTAGTCATTCGGACAGTTTTTCGTTACTAGCAGGGATTCTAGATTTTCCCGGTACTCGCCCGGATTCTATCATTTTCCGGTACTGACCCTGAATCTACCATATTTCGGTAGTCGTTCGGACAGTTTTTCGTTACTCGCACGGATTCTACCTTTTCCCGGTACTGACACGGATTCTATCATTTTCCGGTACTGACCCTGAATCTACCATATTTCGGTAGTCGTTCGGACAGTTTTTCGTTACTCGCACGGATTCTAGATTTTCCCGGTACTCGCCCGGATTCTATCATTTTCCGGTACTGACCCTGAATCTACCATATTGCGGTAGTCGTTCGGACAGTTTTTCGTTACTCGCACGGATTCTAGATTTTCCCGGTACTCCCCCGGATTCTATCATTTTCCGGTACTGACCCTGAATCTACCATATTGCGGTAGTCGATCGGACAGTTTTTCGTTACTCGCAGGGATTCTACCTTTTCCCGGTATTGACACGGATTCTATCATTATCCGGTACTGACCCTGAATCTACCATTTTTCGGTAGTCATTCGGACAGTTTTTCGTTACTAGCATGGATTCTAGATTTTCCCGGTACTCGCCCTGATTCTATCATTTTCCGGTACTGACCCTGAATCTACCATTTTTCGGTAGTCGTTCGGACAGTTTTTCGTTCCTCGCACGGATTCTACATTTTCCCGATACTGACACAGATTCTATCATTTTCCGGTACTGACCCTGAATCTACCATATTGCAGTAGTCGTTCGGACAGTTTTTCGTTACTCGCAGGGATTCTAGATTTTCCCGGTACTCGCCCTGATTCTATCATTTTCCGGTACTGACCCTGAATCTACCATTTTTCGGTAGTCGTTCGGACAGTTTTTCGTTACTCGCACGGATTCTACCTTTTCCCGGTACTGACACGGATTCTATCATTTTCCGGTACTGACCCTGAATCTACAATTTTTCGGTAGTCGTTCGGACAGTTTTTCGTTACTCGCACGGATTCTACCTTTTCCCGGTATTGACACGGATTCTATCATTATCCGGTACTGACCCTGAATCTACCATTTTTCGGTAGTCATTCGGACAGTTTTTAGTTACTAGCATGGATTCTAGATTTTCCTGGTACTCGCCCTGATTCTATCATTTTTCGGTACTGACCCTGAATCTACCATATTTCGGTAGTCGTTCGAACAGTTTTTCAGTACTCGCACGGATTCTAGCTTTTCCCGGTACTCGCCCTGATTCTATCATTTTCCGGTACTGACCCTGAATCTACCATTTTTCGGTAGTCGTTCGGACAGTTTTTCGTTACTCGCACGGATTCTACCTTTTCCCAGTACTGACACGGATTCTATCATTTTCCAGTACTGACCCTGAATCTACAATTTTTCGGTAGTCGTTCGGACAGTTTTTCGTTACTCGCAGGGATTCTACCTTTTCCCGGTATTGACACGGATTCTATCATTATCCGGTACTGACCCTGAATCTACCATTTTTCGGTAGTCATTCGGACAGTTTTTAGTTACTAGCATGGATTCTAGATTTTCCCGGTACTCGCCCTGATTCTATCATTTTTCGGTACTGACCCTGAATCTACCATATTTCGGTAGTCGTTCGAACAGTTTTTCAGTACTCGCACGGATTCTAGCTTTTCCCGGTACTCGCCCTGATTCTATCATTTTCCGGTACTGACCCTGGATCTACCATTTTTCGGTAGTCGTTCGGACAGTTTTTCGTTACTCGCAGGGATTCTACCTTTTCCCGGTATTGACACGGATTCTATCATTTTCCGGTACTGACCTGAATCTACCATTTTTCGGTAGTCGTTCGGACAGTTTTTCGTTACTCGCACGGAATCTACCTTTTCCCGGTATTGACACGGATTCTATCATTTTCCGGTACTGACCCTGAATCTGCCATTTTTCGGTAGTCATTCGGACAGTTTTTCGTTACTAGCAGGGATTCTAGATTTTCCCGGTACTCGCCCGGATTCTATCATTTTCCGGTACTGACCCTGAATCTACCATATTTCGGTAGTCGTTCGGACAGTTTTTCGTTACTCGCACGGATTCTACCTTTTCCCGGTACTGACACGGATTCTATCATTTTCCGGTACTGACCCTGAATCTACCATATTTCGGTAGTCGTTCGGACAGTTTTTCGTTACTCGCACGGATTCTAGATTTTCCCGGTACTCGCCCGGATTCTATCATTTTCCGGTACTGACCCTGAATCTACCATATTGCGGTAGTCGTTCGGACAGTTTTTCGTTACTCGCACGGATTCTAGATTTTCCCGGTACTCCCCCGGATTCTATCATTTTCCGGTACTGACCCTGAATCTACCATATTGCGGTAGTCGATCGGACAGTTTTTCGTTACTCGCAGGGATTCTACCTTTTCCCGGTATTGACACGGATTCTATCATTATCCGGTACTGACCCTGAATCTACCATTTTTCGGTAGTCATTCGGACAGTTTTTCGTTACTAGCATGGATTCTAGATTTTCCCGGTACTCGCCCTGATTCTATCATATTTCGGTACTGACCCTGAATCTACCATATTTGGTAGTCGTTCGGACAGTTTTTCGTTACTCGCACGGATTCTAGCTTTTCCCGGTACTCGCCCTGATTCTATCATTTTCCGGTACTGACCCTGAATCTACCAATTTTCGGTAGTCGTTCGGACAGTTTTTCGTTACTCGCACGGATTCTACCTTTTCCCGGTACTGACACGGATTCTATCATTTTCCGGTACTGACCCTGAATCTACCATATTTCGGTAGTCGTTCGGACAGTTTTTTTTTACTCGCACGGATTCTAGATTTTCCGGGTACTCGCCCGGATTCTATAATTTTCCGGTACTGACCCTGAATCTACCATATTGCGGTAGTCGTTCGGACAGTTTTTCGTTACTCGCAGGGATTCTACCTTTTCCCGGTACTCGCCCTGATTCTATAATTTTCCGGTACTGAGCCTGAATCTACCATTTTTCGGTAGTCGTTCGGACAGTTTTTCGTTGCTCGCACGGATTCTACCTTTTCCCGGTATTGACACGGATTTTATCATTTTCCGGTACTGACCCTGAATCTACCATATTTCGGTAGTCGTTCGGACAGTTTTTCGTTACTCGCACGGATTCTACCTTTTCCCGGTATTGACACGGATTCTATCATTTTCCGGTACTGACCCTGAATCTACCATTTTTCGGTAGTCATTCGGACAGTTTTTCGTTACTAGCATGGATTCTAGATTTTCCCGGTACTCGCCCTGATTCTATCATTTTTCGGTACTGACCCTGAATCTACCATATTTCGGTAGTCGTTCGGACAGTTTTTCGTTACTAGCATGGATTCTGGATTTTCCCGGTACTCGCCCTGATTCTATCATTATCCGGTACTGACCCTGAATCTACCATTTTTCGGTAGTCATTCGGACAGTTTTTAGTTACTAGCATGGATTCTAGATTTTCCCGGTACTCGCCCTGATTCTATCATTTTTCGGTACTGACCCTGAATCTACCATATTTCGGTAGTCGTTCGAACAGTTTTTCAGTACTCGCACGGATTCTAGCTTTTCCCGGTACTCGCCCTGATTCTATCATTTTCCGGTACTGACCCTGGATCTACCATTTTTCGGTAGTCGTTCGGACAGTTTTTCGTTACTCGCAGGGATTCTACCTTTTCCCGGTATTGACACGGATTCTATCATTTTCCGGTACTGACCTGAATCTACCATTTTTCGGTAGTCGTTCGGACAGTTTTTCGTTACTCGCACGGAATCTACCTTTTCCCGGTATTGACACGGATTCTATCATTTTCCGGTACTGACCCTGAATCTGCCATTTTTCGGTAGTCATTCGGACAGTTTTTCGTTACTAGCAGGGATTCTAGATTTTCCCGGTACTCGCCCGGATTCTATCATTTTCCGGTACTGACCCTGAATCTACCATATTTCGGTAGTCGTTCGGACAGTTTTTCGTTACTCGCACGGATTCTACCTTTTCCCGGTACTGACACGGATTCTATCATTTTCCGGTACTGACCCTGAATCTACCATATTTCGGTAGTCGTTCGGACAGTTTTTCGTTACTCGCACGGATTCTAGATTTTCCCGGTACTCGCCCGGATTCTATCATTTTCCGGTACTGACCCTGAATCTACCATATTGCGGTAGTCGTTCGGACAGTTTTTCGTTACTCGCACGGATTCTAGATTTTCCCGGTACTCCCCCGGATTCTATCATTTTCCGGTACTGACCCTGAATCTACCATATTGCGGTAGTCGATCGGACAGTTTTTCGTTACTCGCAGGGATTCTACCTTTTCCCGGTATTGACACGGATTCTATCATTATCCGGTACTGACCCTGAATCTACCATTTTTCGGTAGTCATTCGGACAGTTTTTCGTTACTAGCATGGATTCTAGATTTTCCCGGTACTCGCCCTGATTCTATCATATTTCGGTACTGACCCTGAATCTACCATATTTGGTAGTCGTTCGGACAGTTTTTCGTTACTCGCACGGATTCTAGCTTTTCCCGGTACTCGCCCTGATTCTATCATTTTCCGGTACTGACCCTGAATCTACCAATTTTCGGTAGTCGTTCGGACAGTTTTTCGTTACTCGCACGGATTCTACCTTTTCCCGGTACTGACACGGATTCTATCATTTTCCGGTACTGACCCTGAATCTACCATATTTCGGTAGTCGTTCGGACAGTTTTTTTTTACTCGCACGGATTCTAGATTTTCCGGGTACTCGCCCGGATTCTATAATTTTCCGGTACTGACCCTGAATCTACCATATTGCGGTAGTCGTTCGGACAGTTTTTCGTTACTCGCAGGGATTCTACCTTTTCCCGGTACTCGCCCTGATTCTATAATTTTCCGGTACTGAGCCTGAATCTACCATTTTTCGGTAGTCGTTCGGACAGTTTTTCGTTGCTCGCACGGATTCTACCTTTTCCCGGTATTGACACGGATTTTATCATTTTCCGGTACTGACCCTGAATCTACCATATTTCGGTAGTCGTTCGGACAGTTTTTCGTTACTCGCACGGATTCTACCTTTTCCCGGTATTGACACGGATTCTATCATTTTCCGGTACTGACCCTGAATCTACCATTTTTCGGTAGTCATTCGGACAGTTTTTCGTTACTAGCATGGATTCTAGATTTTCCCGGTACTCGCCCTGATTCTATCATTTTTCGGTACTGACCCTGAATCTACCATATTTCGGTAGTCGTTCGGACAGTTTTTCGTTACTAGCATGGATTCTGGATTTTCCCGGTACTCGCCCTGATTCTATCATTTTCCGGTACTGACCCTGAATCTACCATTTTTCGGTAGTCGTTCGGACAGTTTTTCGTTACTCGCACGGATTCTAGATTTTCCCGGTACTCGCCCTGATTCTATCATTTTCCGGTACTGACCCTGAATCTACCATTTTTCGGTAGTCGTTCGGACAGTTTTTCGTTCCTCGCACGGATTCTAGATTTTCCCGATACTGACACGGATTCTATCATTTTTCGGTACTGACCCTGAATTTACCATATTGCAGTAGTCGTTCGGACAGTTTTTCGTTACTCGCACGGATTCTACCTTTTCCCGGTACTGACACGGATTCTATCATTTTCCGGTACTGACCCTGAATCTACCATATTTCGGTAGTCGTTCGGACAGTTTTTCGTTACTCGCACGGATTCTAGATTTTCCCGGTACTCGCCCGGATTCTATCATTTTCCGGTACTGACCCTGAATCTACCATATTGCGGTAGTCGTTCGGACAGTTTTTCGTTACTCGCACGGATTCTAGATTTTCCCGGTACTCGCCCGGATTCTATCATTTTCCGGTACTGACCCTGAATCTACCATATTGCGGTAGTCGTTCGGACAGTTTTTCGTTACTCGCACGGATTCTAGATTTTCCCGGTACTCGCCCGGATTCTATCATTTTCCGGTACTGACCCTGAATCTACCATATTGCGGTAGTCGTTCGGACAGTTTTTCGTTACTCGCACGGATGCTACCTTTTCCTGGTACTGACACGGATTCTATCATTTTCCGGTACTGACCCTGAATCTACCATATTTCGGTAGTCGTTCGGACAGTTTTTCGTTACTCGCACGGATTCTACCTTTTCCCAGTATTGACACGAATTCTATAATTTTCCGGTACTGACCCTGAATCTACCATTTTTCGGTAGTCGTTCGGACAGTTTTTCGTTGCTCGCACGGATTCTACCTTTTCCCGGTATTGACACGGATTCTATCATTTTCCGGTACTGACCCTGAATCTACCATATTTCGGTAGTCGTTCGGACAGTTTTTCGTTACTCGCACGGATTCTACCTTTTCCCGGTACTGACACGGATTCTATCATTTTCCGGTACTGACTCTGAATCTATAATTTTTCGGTAGTCGTTCGGACAGTTTTTCGTTACTCGCACGGATTCTACCTTTTCCCGGTATTGACACGGATTCTATCATTTTCCGGTACTGACCCTGAATCTACCATTTTTCGGTAGTCATTCGGACAGTTTTTCGTAACTAGCATGGATTCTAGATTTTCCCGGTACTCGCCCTGATTCTATCATTTTTCGGTACTGACCCTGAATCTACCATATTTCGGTAGTCGTTCGCACAGTTTTTCGTTACTCGCACGGATTCTAGCTTTTCCCGGTACTCGCCCAGATTCTATCATTTTCCGGTACTGACCCTGAATCTACCAATTTTCGGTAGTCGTTCGGACAGTTTTTCGTTACTCGCACGGATTCTACCTTTTCCCGGTACTGACACGGATTCTATCATTTTCCGGTACTGACCCTGAATCTACCATTTTTCGGTAGTCGTTCGGACAGTTTTTCGTTACTCGCACGGATTCTACCTTTTCCCGGTACTGACACGGATTCTATCATTTTCCGGTACTGACCCTGAATCTACCATATTTCGGTTGTCGTTCGGACAGTTTTTCGTTACTCGCACGGATTCTAGATTTTCCCGGTACTCGCCCGGATTCTATCATTTTCCGGTACTGACCCTGAATCTACCATTTTGCGGTAGTCGTTCGGACAGTTTTTCGTTACTCGCACGGATTCTAGATTTTCCCGATACTCCCCCGGATTCTATCATTTTTCGGTACTGACCCTGAATCTACCATATTGAGGTAGTCGTTCGGACAGTTTTTCGTTACTCGCAGGGATTCTACCTTTTCCCGGTACTCGCCCTGATTCTATAATTTTCCGGTACTGAGCCTGAATCTACCATTTTTCGGTAGTCGTTCGGACAGTTTTTCGTTGCTCGCACGGATTCTACCTTTTCCCGGTATTGACACGGATTCTATCATTTTCCGGTACTGACCCTGAATCTACCATTTTTCGGTAGTCATTCGGACAGTTTTTCGTTACTAGCATGGATTCTAGATTTTCCCGGTACTCGCCCTGATTCTATCATTTTTCGGTACTGACCCTGAATCTACCATATTTCGGTAGTCGTTCGGACAGTTTTTCGTTACTAGCATGGATTCTGGATTTTCCCGGTACTCGCCCTGATTCTATCATTTTCCGGTACTGACCCTGAATCTACCATTTTTCGGTAGTCGTTCGGACAGTTTTTCGTTACTCGCACGGATTCTAGATTTTCCCGGTACTCGCCCTGATTCTATCATTTTCCGGTACTGACCCTGAATCTACCATTTTTCGGTAGTCGTTCGGACAGTTTTTCGTTCCTCGCACGGATTCTAGATTTTCCCGATACTGACACGGATTCTATCATTTTTCGGTACTGACCCTGAATTTACCATATTGCAGTAGTCGTTCGGACAGTTTTTCGTTACTCGCACGGATTCTACCTTTTCCCGGTACTGACACGGATTCTATCATTTTCCGGTACTGACCCTGAATCTACCATATTTCGGTAGTCGTTCGGACAGTTTTTCGTTACTCGCACGGATTCTAGATTTTCCCGGTACTCGCCCGGATTCTATCATTTTCCGGTACTGACCCTGAATCTACCATATTGCGGTAGTCGTTCGGACAGTTTTTCGTTACTCGCACGGATTCTAGATTTTCCCGGTACTCGCCCGGATTCTATCATTTTCCGGTACTGACCCTGAATCTACCATATTGCGGTAGTCGTTCGGACAGTTTTTCGTTACTCGCACGGATTCTAGATTTTCCCGGTACTCGCCCGGATTCTATCATTTTCCGGTACTGACCCTGAATCTACCATATTGCGGTAGTCGTTCGGACAGTTTTTCGTTACTCGCACGGATGCTACCTTTTCCTGGTACTGACACGGATTCTATCATTTTCCGGTACTGACCCTGAATCTACCATATTTCGGTAGTCGTTCGGACAGTTTTTCGTTACTCGCACGGATTCTACCTTTTCCCAGTATTGACACGAATTCTATAATTTTCCGGTACTGACCCTGAATCTACCATTTTT
The DNA here is from genome assembly GCA_946000675.1 of Vitis riparia x Vitis rupestris. Classification (NCBI taxonomy): domain Eukaryota; kingdom Viridiplantae; phylum Streptophyta; class Magnoliopsida; order Vitales; family Vitaceae; genus Vitis; species Vitis riparia x Vitis rupestris. The sequence goes on along the minus strand of CAMFZC010000146.1, from coordinate 132,580 downwards.
CGGTAGTCGTTCGGACAGTTTTTCGTTGCTCGCACGGATTCTACCTTTTCCCGGTATTGACACGGATTCTATCATTTTCCGGTACTGACCCTGAATCTACCATATTTCGGTAGTCGTTCGGACAGTTTTTCGTTACTCGCACGGATTCTACCTTTTCCCGGTACTGACACGGATTCTATCATTTTCCGGTACTGACTCTGAATCTATAATTTTTCGGTAGTCGTTCGGACAGTTTTTCGTTACTCGCACGGATTCTACCTTTTCCCGGTATTGACACGGATTCTATCATTTTCCGGTACTGACCCTGAATCTACCATTTTTCGGTAGTCATTCGGACAGTTTTTCGTAACTAGCATGGATTCTAGATTTTCCCGGTACTCGCCCTGATTCTATCATTTTTCGGTACTGACCCTGAATCTACCATATTTCGGTAGTCGTTCGCACAGTTTTTCGTTACTCGCACGGATTCTAGCTTTTCCCGGTACTCGCCCAGATTCTATCATTTTCCGGTACTGACCCTGAATCTACCAATTTTCGGTAGTCGTTCGGACAGTTTTTCGTTACTCGCACGGATTCTACCTTTTCCCGGTACTGACACGGATTCTATCATTTTCCGGTACTGACCCTGAATCTACCATTTTTCGGTAGTCGTTCGGACAGTTTTTCGTTACTCGCACGGATTCTACCTTTTCCCGGTACTGACACGGATTCTATCATTTTCCGGTACTGACCCTGAATCTACCATATTTCGGTTGTCGTTCGGACAGTTTTTCGTTACTCGCACGGATTCTAGATTTTCCCGGTACTCGCCCGGATTCTATCATTTTCCGGTACTGACCCTGAATCTACCATTTTGCGGTAGTCGTTCGGACAGTTTTTCGTTACTCGCACGGATTCTAGATTTTCCCGATACTCGCCCGGATTCTATCATTTTTCGGTACTGACCCTGAATCTACCATATTGAGGTAGTCGTTCGGACAGTTTTTCGTTACTCGCAGGGATTCTACCTTTTCCCGGTACTCGCCCTGATTCTATAATTTTCCGGTACTGAGCCTGAATCTACCATTTTTCGGTAGTCGTTCGGACAGTTTTTCGTTGCTCGCACGGATTCTACCTTTTCCCGCTATTGACACGGATTCTATCATTTTCCGGTACTGACCCTGAATCTACCATATTTCGGTAGTCGTTCGGACAGTTTTTCGTTCCTCGCACGGATTCTACCTTTCCCGGTACTGACACGGATTCTATCATTTTCCGGTACTGACCCTGAATCTACCATATTGCGGTAGTCGTTCGGACAGTTTTTCGTTACTCGCACGGATTCTAGATTTTCCCGGTACTCGCCCGGATTCTATCATTTTCCGGTACTGACCCTGAATCTACCATATTGCGGTAGTCGTTCGGACAGTTTTTCGTTACTCGCACGGATTCTAGATTTTCCCGGTACTCGCCCGGATTCTATCATTTTCCGGTACTGACCCTGAATCTACCATATTGCGGTAGTCGTTCGGACAGTTTTTCGTTACTCGCACGGATGCTACCTTTTCCTGGTACTGACACGGATTCTATCATTTTCCGGTACTGACCCTGAATCTACCATATTTCGGTAGTCGTTCGGACAGTTTTTCGTTACTCGCACGGATTCTACCTTTTCCCAGTATTGACACGAATTCTATAATTTTCCGGTACTGACCCTGAATCTACCATTTTTCGGTAGTCGTTCGGACAGTTTTTCGTTGCTCGCACGGATTCTACCTTTTCCCGGTATTGACACGGATTCTATCATTTTCCGGTACTGACCCTGAATCTACCATATTTCGGTAGTCGTTCGGACAGTTTTTCGTTACTCGCACGGATTCTACCTTTTCCCGGTACTGACACGGATTCTATCATTTTCCGGTACTGACTCTGAATCTATAATTTTTCGGTAGTCGTTCGGACAGTTTTTCGTTACTCGCACGGATTCTACCTTTTCCCGGTATTGACACGGATTCTATCATTTTCCGGTACTGACCCTGAATCTACCATTTTTCGGTAGTCATTCGGACAGTTTTTCGTAACTAGCATGGATTCTAGATTTTCCCGGTACTCGCCCTGATTCTATCATTTTTCGGTACTGACCCTGAATCTACCATATTTCGGTAGTCGTTCGCACAGTTTTTCGTTACTCGCACGGATTCTAGCTTTTCCCGGTACTCGCCCAGATTCTATCATTTTCCGGTACTGACCCTGAATCTACCAATTTTCGGTAGTCGTTCGGACAGTTTTTCGTTACTCGCACGGATTCTACCTTTTCCCGGTACTGACACGGATTCTATCATTTTCCGGTACTGACCCTGAATCTACCATTTTTCGGTAGTCGTTCGGACAGTTTTTCGTTACTCGCACGGATTCTACCTTTTCCCGGTACTGACACGGATTCTATCATTTTCCGGTACTGACCCTGAATCTACCATATTTCGGTTGTCGTTCGGACAGTTTTTCGTTACTCGCACGGATTCTAGATTTTCCCGGTACTCGCCCGGATTCTATCATTTTCCGGTACTGACCCTGAATCTACCATTTTGCGGTAGTCGTTCGGACAGTTTTTCGTTACTCGCACGGATTCTAGATTTTCCCGATACTCGCCCGGATTCTATCATTTTTCGGTACTGACCCTGAATCTACCATATTGAGGTAGTCGTTCGGACAGTTTTTCGTTACTCGCAGGGATTCTACCTTTTCCCGGTACTCGCCCTGATTCTATAATTTTCCGGTACTGAGCCTGAATCTACCATTTTTCGGTAGTCGTTCGGACAGTTTTTCGTTGCTCGCACGGATTCTACCTTTTCCCGCTATTGACACGGATTCTATCATTTTCCGGTACTGACCCTGAATCTACCATATTTCGGTAGTCGTTCGGACAGTTTTTCGTTCCTCGCACGGATTCTACCTTTCCCGGTACTGACACGGATTCTATCATTTTCCGGTACTGACCCTGAATCTACCATTTTTCGGTAGTCGTTCGGACAGTTTTTCGTTCCTCGCACGGATTCTAGATTTTCGCGATACTGACACGGATTCTATCATTTTTCGGTACTGACCCTGAATTTACCATATTGCAGTAGTCGTTCGGACAGTTTTTCGTTACTCGCAGGGATTCTACCTTTTCCCGGTACTCGCCCTAATTCTATAATTTTCCGGTACTGAGCCTGAATCTACCATTTTTCGGTAGTCGTTCGGACAGTTTTTCGTTGCTCGCACGGATTCTACCTTTTCCCGGTATTGACACGGATTCTATCATTTTCCGGTACTGACCCTGAATCTACCGTATTTCGGTAGTCGTTCGGACAGTTTTTCGTTCCTCGCACGGATTCTACCTTTCCCGGTACTGACACGGATTCTATCATTTTCCGGTACTGACCCTGAATCTACCATTTTTCGGTAGTCGTTCGGACAGTTTTTCGTTCCTCGCACGGATTCTAGAATTTCCCGATACTGACACGGATTCTATCATTTTTCGGTACCGACCCTGAATTTACCATATTGCAGTAGTCGTTCGGACAGTTTTTCGTTAATCGCAGGGATTCTAGATTTTCCCGGTACTCGCCTTGATTCTATCATTTTCCGGTACTGACCCTGAATCTACCATTTTTCGGTAGTCGTTCGGATAGTTTTTCGTTACTCGCACGGATTCTACCTTTTCCCAGTATTGACACGGATTCTATAATTTTCCGGTACTGACCCTGAATCTACCATTTTTCGGTAGTCGTTCGGACAGTTTTTCGTTACTCGCACGGATTCTACCTTTTCCCGGTACTGACACGGATTCTATCATTTTTCGGTACTGACCCTGAATCTACCATATTTCGGTAGTCGTTCGGACAGTTTTTCGTTCCTCGCACGGATTCTACCTTTTCCCGGTACTGACACGGATTCTATCATTTTCCGGTACTGACCCTGAATCTACCATTTTTCGGTAGTCATTCGGACAGTTTTTCGTTCCTCGCACGGATTCTAGATTTTCCCGATACTGACACGGATTCTATCATTTTTCGGTACTGACCCTGAATTTACCATATTGCAGTAGTCGTTCGGACAGTTTTTCGTTACTCGCAGGGATTCTACCTTTTCCCGGTACTCGCCCTAATTCTATAATTTTCCGGTACTGAGCCTGAATCTACCATTTTTCAGTAGTCGTTCGGACAGTTTTTCGTTGCTCGCACGGATTCTACCTTTTCCCGGTATTGACACGGATTCTATCATTTTCCGGTACTGACCCTGAATCTACCGTATTTCGGTAGTCGTTCGGACAGTTTTTCGTTCCTCGCACGGATTCTACCTTTCCCGGTACTGACACGGATTCTATCATTTTCCGGTACTGACTCTGAATCTACCATTTTTTGGTAGTCGTTCGGACAGTTTTTCGTTCCTCGCACGGATTCTAGATTTTCCCGATACTGACACGGATTCTATCATTTTTCGGTACCGACCCTGAATTTACCATATTGCAGTAGTCGTTCGGACAGTTTTTCGTTAATCGCAGGGATTCTAGATTTTCCCGGGTACTGACACGGATTCTATCATTTTCCGGTACTGACCCTGAATCTACCATTTTTCGGTAGTCGTTCGGACAGTTTTTCGTTACTCGCACGGATTCTACCTTTTCCCGGTACTGACACGGATTCTATCATTTTCCGGTACTGACCCTGAATCTACCATATTTCGGTTGTCGTTCGGACAGTTTTTCGTTACTCGCACGGATTCTAGATTTTCCCGGTACTCGCCCGGATTCTATCATTTTCCGGTACTGACCCTGAATCTACCATATTGCGGTAGTCGTTCGGACAGTTTTTCGTTACTCGCACGGATTCTAGATTTTCCCGGTACTCGCCCGGATTCTATCATTTTCCGGTACTGACCCTGAGTCTACCATATTGCGGTAGTCGTTCGGACAGTTTTTCGTTACTCGCAGGGATTCTACCTTTTCCCGGTACTCGCCCTGATTCTATAATTTTCCGGTACTGAGCCTGAATCTACCATTTTTCGGTAGTCGTTCGGACAGTTTTTCGTTGCTCGCATGGATTCTACCTTTTCCCGATATTGACACGGATTCTATCATTTTCCGGTACTGACCCTGAATCTACCATATTTCGGTAGTCGTTCGGACAGTTTTTCGTTCCTCGCACGGATTCTACCTTTTCCCGGTACTGACACGGATTCTATCATTTTCCGGTACTGACCCTGAATCTACCATTTTTCGGTAGTCGTTCGGACAGTTTTTCGTTACTCGCACGGATTCTACCTTTTCCCGGTATTGACACGGATTCTATCATTTTCCGGTACTGACCCTGAATCTACCATTTTTCGGTAGTCATTCGGACAGTTTTTCGTTACTAGCATGGATTCTAGATTTTCCCGGTACTCGCCCTGATTCTATCATTTTTCGGTACTGACCCTGAATCTACCATATTTCGGTAGTCGTTCGGACAGTTTTTCGTTACTCGCACGGATTCTAGCTTTTCCCGGTACTCGCCCTGATTCTATCATTTTCCGGTACTGACCCTGAATCTACCAATTTTCGGTAGTCGTTCGGACAGTTTTTCGTTACTCGCACGGATTCTAGATTTTCCCGATACTCGCCCGGATTCTATCATTTTTCGGTACTGACCCTGAATCTACCATATTGAGGTAGTCGTTCGGACAGTTTTTCGTTACTCGCAGGGATTCTACCTTTTCCCGGTACTCGCCCTGATTCTATAATTTTCCGGTACTGAGCCTGAATCTACCATTTTTCGGTAGTCGTTCGGACAGTTTTTCGTTGCTCGCACGGATTCTACCTTTTCCCGCTATTGACACGGATTCTATCATTTTCCGGTACTGACCCTGAATCTACCATATTTCGGTAGTCGTTCGGACAGTTTTTCGTTCCTCGCACGGATTCTACCTTTCCCGGTACTGACACGGATTCTATCATTTTCCGGTACTGACCCTGAATCTACCATTTTTCGGTAGTCGTTCGGACAGTTTTTCGTTCCTCGCACGGATTCTAGATTTTCGCGATACTGACACGGATTCTATCATTTTTCGGTACTGACCCTGAATTTACCATATTGCAGTAGTCGTTCGGACAGTTTTTCGTTACTCGCAGGGATTCTACCTTTTCCCGGTACTCGCCCTAATTCTATAATTTTCCGGTACTGAGCCTGAATCTACCATTTTTCGGTAGTCGTTCGGACAGTTTTTCGTTGCTCGCACGGATTCTACCTTTTCCCGGTATTGACACGGATTCTATCATTTTCCGGTACTGACCCTGAATCTACCGTATTTCGGTAGTCGTTCGGACAGTTTTTCGTTCCTCGCACGGATTCTACCTTTCCCGGTACTGACACGGATTCTATCATTTTCCGGTACTGACCCTGAATCTACCATTTTTCGGTAGTCGTTCGGACAGTTTTTCGTTCCTCGCACGGATTCTAGAATTTCCCGATACTGACACGGATTCTATCATTTTTCGGTACCGACCCTGAATTTACCATATTGCAGTAGTCGTTCGGACAGTTTTTCGTTAATCGCAGGGATTCTAGATTTTCCCGGTACTCGCCCTGATTCTATCATTTTCCGGTACTGACCCTGAATCTACCATTTTTCGGTAGTCGTTCGGATAGTTTTTCGTTACTCGCACGGATTCTACCTTTTCCCAGTATTGACACGGATTCTATAATTTTCCGGTACTGACCCTGAATCTACCATTTTTCGGTAGTCGTTCGGACAGTTTTTCGTTACTCGCACGGATTCTACCTTTTCCCGGTACTGACACGGATTCTATCATTTTTCGGTACTGACCCTGAATCTACCATATTTCGGTAGTCGTTCGGACAGTTTTTCGTTCCTCGCACGGATTCTACCTTTTCCCGGTACTGACACGGATTCTATCATTTTCCGGTACTGACCCTGAATCTACCATTTTTCGGTAGTCATTCGGACAGTTTTTCGTTCCTCGCACGGATTCTAGATTTTCCCGATACTGACACGGATTCTATCATTTTTCGGTACTGACCCTGAATTTACCATATTGCAGTAGTCGTTCGGACAGTTTTTCGTTACTCGCAGGGATTCTACCTTTTCCCGGTACTCGCCCTAATTCTATAATTTTCCGGTACTGAGCCTGAATCTACCATTTTTCAGTAGTCGTTCGGACAGTTTTTCGTTGCTCGCACGGATTCTACCTTTTCCCGGTATTGACACGGATTCTATCATTTTCCGGTACTGACCCTGAATCTACCGTATTTCGGTAGTCGTTCGGACAGTTTTTCGTTCCTCGCACGGATTCTACCTTTCCCGGTACTGACACGGATTCTATCATTTTCCGGTACTGACTCTGAATCTACCATTTTTTGGTAGTCGTTCGGACAGTTTTTCGTTCCTCGCACGGATTCTAGATTTTCCCGATACTGACACGGATTCTATCATTTTTCGGTACCGACCCTGAATTTACCATATTGCAGTAGTCGTTCGGACAGTTTTTCGTTAATCGCAGGGATTCTAGATTTTCCCGGTACTGACACGGATTCTATCATTTTCCGGTACTGACCCTGAATCTACCATTTTTCGGTAGTCGTTCGGACAGTTTTTCGTTACTCGCACGGATTCTACCTTTTCCCGGTACTGACACGGATTCTATCATTTTCCGGTACTGACCCTGAATCTACCATATTTCGGTTGTCGTTCGGACAGTTTTTCGTTACTCGCACGGATTCTAGATTTTCCCGGTACTCGCCCGGATTCTATCATTTTCCGGTACTGACCCTGAATCTACCATATTGCGGTAGTCGTTCGGACAGTTTTTCGTTACTCGCACGGATTCTAGATTTTCCCGGTACTCGCCCGGATTCTATCATTTTCCGGTACTGACCCTGAGTCTACCATATTGCGGTAGTCGTTCGGACAGTTTTTCGTTACTCGCAGGGATTCTACCTTTTCCCGGTACTCGCCCTGATTCTATAATTTTCCGGTACTGAGCCTGAATCTACCATTTTTCGGTAGTCGTTCGGACAGTTTTTCGTTGCTCGCATGGATTCTACCTTTTCCCGATATTGACACGGATTCTATCATTTTCCGGTACTGACCCTGAATCTACCATATTTCGGTAGTCGTTCGGACAGTTTTTCGTTCCTCGCACGGATTCTACCTTTTCCCGGTACTGACACGGATTCTATCATTTTCCGGTACTGACCCTGAATCTACCATTTTTCGGTAGTCGTTCGGACAGTTTTTCGTTACTCGCACGGATTCTACCTTTTCCCGGTATTGACACGGATTCTATCATTTTCCGGTACTGACCCTGAATCTACCATTTTTCGGTAGTCATTCGGACAGTTTTTCGTTACTAGCATGGATTCTAGATTTTCCCGGTACTCGCCCTGATTCTATCATTTTTCGGTACTGACCCTGAATCTACCATATTTCGGTAGTCGTTCGGACAGTTTTTCGTTACTCGCACGGATTCTAGCTTTTCCCGGTACTCGCCCTGATTCTATCATTTTCCGGTACTGACCCTGAATCTACCAATTTTCGGTAGTCGTTCGGACAGTTTTTCGTTACTCGCACGGATTCTACCTTTTCCCGGTATTGACACGGATTCTATCATTTTCCGGTACTGACCCTGAATCTACCATTTTTCGGTAGTCGTTCGGACAGTTTTTCGTTACTCGCACGGATTCTACCTTTTCCCGGTACTCGCCCGGTTTCTATCATTTTCCGGTACTGACCCTGAATCTACCATATTTCGGTAGTCGTTCGGACAGTTTTTCGTTACTCGCACGGATTCTAGATTTTCCCGGTACTCGCCCGGATTCTATCATTTTCCGGTACTGACCCTGAATCTACCATATTGCGGTAGTCGTTCGGACAGTTTTTCGTTACTCGCACGGATTCTAGATTTTCCCGGTACTCGCCCTGATTCTATCATTTTCCGGTACTGACCCTGAATCTACCATTTTTCGGTAGTCGTTCGGACAGTTTTTCGTTCCTCGCACGGATTCTAGATTTTCCCGGTACTCGCCCGGATTCTATCATTTTCCGGTACTGACCCTGAATCTACCATATTGCGGTAGTCGTTCGGACAGTTTTTCGTTACTCGCACGGATTCTACCTTTTCCCGGTATTGACACGGATTCTATCATTTTCCGGTACTGAACCTGAATCTACCATTTTTCGGTAGTCATTCGGACAGTTGTTCGTTACTAGCATGGATTCTAGATTTTCCCGGTACTCGCCCTGATTCTATCATTTTTCGGTACTGACCCTGAATCTACCATATTTCGGTAGTCGTTCGGACAGTTTTTCGTTACTCGCACGGATTCTACCTTTTCCTGGTACTGACACGGATTCTATCATTTTCCGGTACTGACCCTGAATCTACCATATTTCGGTAGTTGTTCGGACAGTTTTTCGTTACTCGCACGGATTCTAGATTTTCCCGGTACTCGCCCTGATTCTATCATTTTCCGGTACTGACCCTGAATCTACCATTTTTCGGTAGTCGTTCGGACAATTTTTCGTGGCTCGCACGGATTCTAGATTTTCCCGATACTGACACGGATTCTATCATTTTTCGGTACTGACCCTGAATTTACCATATTGCAGTAGTCGTTCGGACAGTTCTTCGTTACTCGCAGGGATTCTAGATTTTCCCGGTACTCGCCCTGATTCTATCATTTTCCGGTACTGACCCTGAATCTACCATTTTTCGGTAGTCGTTCGGACAGTTTTTCGTTACTCGCACGGATTCTACCTTTTCCCGGTATTGACACGGATTCTATAATTTTCCGGTACTGACCCTGAATCTACCATTTTTCGGTAGTCGTTCGGACAGTTTTTCGTTACTCGCACGGATTCTACCTTTTCCCGGTACTGACACGGATTCTATCATTTTCCGGTACTGACCCTGAATCTACCATTTTTCGGTAGTCGTTCGGACAGTTTTTCGTTCCTCGCACGGATTCTAGATTTTTCCGGTACTCGGCCGGATTCTATCATTTTCCGGTACTGACCCTGAATCTACCATATTGCGGTAGTCGTTCGGACAGTTTTTCGTTACTCGCACGGATTCTACCTTTTCCCGGTATTGACACGGATTCTATCATTTTCCGGTACTGACCCTGAATCTACCATTTTTCGGTAGTCCTTCGGACAGTTTTTCGTTACTAGCATGGATTCTAGATTTTCCCGGTACTCGCCCTGATTCTATCATTTTCCGGTACTGACCCTGAATCTACCATATTTCGGTAGTCGTTCGGACAGTTTTTCGTTACTCGCACGGATTCTAGCTTTTCCCGGTACTCGCCCTGATTCTATCATTTTCCGGTACTGACCCTGAATCTACCAATTTTCGGTAGTCGTTCGGACAGTTTTTCGTTACTCGCACGGATTCTACCATTTCCTGGTACTGACACGGATTCTATCATTTTCCGGTACTGACCCTGAATCTACCATATTTCGGTAGTCGTTCGGACAGTTTTTCGTTACTCGCACGGATTCTAGATTTTCCCGGTACTCGCCCTGATTCTATCATTTTCCGGTACTGACCCTGAATCTACCATTTTTCGGTAGTCGTTCGGACAGTTTTTCGTTCCTCGCACGGATTCTAGATTTTCCCGGTACTCGCCCGGATTCTATCATTTTCCGGTACTGACCCTGAATCTACCAATTTTCGGTAGTCGTTCGGACAGTTTTTCGTTACTCGCACGGATTCTACCTTTTCCCGGTATTGACACGGATTCTATCATTTTCCGGTACTGACCCTGAATCTACCATTTTTCGGTAGTCGTTCGGACAGTTTTTCGTTACTCGCACGGATTCTACCTTTTCCCGGTACTCGCCCGATTTCTATCATTTTCCGGTACTGACCCTGAATCTACCATATTTCGGTAGTCGTTCGGACAGTTTTTCGTTACTCGCACGGATTCTACCTTTTCCCGGTACTGACACGGATTCTATCATTTTCCGGTACTGACTCTGAATCTATAATTTTTCGATAGTCGTTCGGACAGTTTTTCGTTACTCGCACGGATTCTACCTTTTCCCGGTACTCGCCCGGTTTCTATCATTTTCCGGTACTGACCCTGAATCTACCATATTGCGGTAGTCGTTCGGACAGTTTTTCGTTACTCGCACGGATTCTACCTTTTCCCGGTACTGACACGGATTCTATCATTTTCCGGTACTGACCCTGAATCTACCATATTTCGGTAGTCGTTCGGACAGTTTTTCGTTCCTCGCACGGATTCTACCTTTTCCCGGTACTGACACGGATTCTATCATTTTCCGGTACTGACCCTGAATCTACCATTTTTCGGTAGTCGTTCGGACAGTTTTTCGTTACTCGCACGGATTCTACCTTTTCCCGGTATTGACACGGATTCTATCATTTTTCGGTACTGACCCTGAATCTACCATATTTCGGTAGTCGTTCGGACAGTTTTTCGTTCCTCGCACGGATTCTAGCTTTTCCCGGTACTCGCCCTGATTCTATCATTTTTCGGTACTGACCCTGAATCTACCATATTTCGGTAGTCGTTCGGACAGTTTTTCGTTACTCGCACGGATTCTAGATTTTCCCGGTACTCGCCCGGATTCTATCATTTTCCGGTACTGACCCTGAATCTACCATATTGCGGTAGTCGTTCGGACAGTTTTTCGTTACTCGCACGGATTCTAGATTTTCCCGGTACTCGCCCTGATTCTATCATTTTCCGGTACTGACCCTGAATCTACCATTTTTCGGTAGTCGTTCGGACAGTTTTTCGTTCCTCGCACGGATTCTAGATTTTCCCGGTACTCGCCCGGATTCTATCATTTTCCGGTACTGACCCTGAATCTACCATATTGCGGTAGTCGTTCGGACAGTTTTTCGTTACTCGCACGGATTCTACCTTTTCCCGGTATTGACACGGATTCTATCATTTTCCGGTACTGAACCTGAATCTACCATTTTTCGGTAGTCATTCGGACAGTTGTTCGTTACTAGCATGGATTCTAGATTTTCCCGGTACTCGCCCTGATTCTATCATTTTTCGGTACTGACCCTGAATCTACCATATTTCGGTAGTCGTTCGGACAGTTTTTCGTTACTCGCACGGATTCTACCTTTTCCTGGTACTGACACGGATTCTATCATTTTCCGGTACTGACCCTGAATCTACCATATTTCGGTAGTCGTTCGGACAGTTTTTCGTTACTCGCACGGATTCTAGATTTTCCCGGTACTCGCCCTGATTCTATCATTTTCCGGTACTGACCCTGAATCTACCATTTTTCGGTAGTCGTTCGGACAGTTTTTCGTGCCTCGCACGGATTCTAGATTTTCCCGATACTGACACGGATTCTATCATTTTGCGGTACTGACCCTGAATTTACCATATTGCAGTAGTCGTTCGGACAGTTCTTCGTTACTCGCAGGGATTCTAGATTTTCCCGGTACTCGCCCTGATTCTATCATTTTCCGGTACTGACCCTGAATCTACCATTTTTCGGTAGTCGTTCGGACAGTTTTTCGTTACTCGCACGGATTCTACCTTTTCCCGGTATTGACACGGATTCTATCATTTTCCGGTACTGACCCTGAATCTACCATTTTTCGGTAGTCCTTCGGACAGTTTTTCGTTACTCGCACGGATTCTAGCTTTTCCCGGTACTCGCCCTGATTCTATCATTTTCCGGTACTGACCCTGAATCTACCATTTTTCGGTAGTCGTTCGGACAGTTTTTCGTCACTCGCACGGATTCTACCTTTTCCCGGTATTGACACGGATTCTCTCATTTTCCGGTATTGACCCTGAATCTACCATATTTCGGTAGTCGTTCGGACAGTTTTTCGTTACTCGCACGGATTGTACCTTTTCCCGGTACTCACACGGATTCTATCATTTTCCGGTACTGACCCTGAATCTACCATTTTTCGGTAGTCGTTCGGACAGTTTTTCGTTACTCGCACGGATTCTACCTTTTCCCGGTATTGACACGGATTCTATCATTTTCCGGTACTGACCCTGAATCTACCATTTTTCGGTAGTCGTTCGGACAGTTTTTCGTTACTCGCACGGATTCTACCTTTTCCCGGTACTGACACGGATTCTATCATTTTCCGGTACTGACCCTGAATCTACCAATTTTCGGTAGTGGTTCGGACAGTTTTTCGTTACTCGCACGGATTCTACCTTTTCCCGTTATTGACACGGATTCTATCATTTTCCGGTACTGACCCTGAATCTACCATATTTCGGTAGTGGTTCGGACAGTTTTTCGTTACTCGCACGGATTCTACCTTTTCCCGGTACTGACACGGATTCTATCATTTTCCGGTACTGACCCTGAATCTACCATATTTCGGTAGTCGTTCGGACAGTTTTTCGTTACTCGCACGGATTCTAGCTTTTCCCGGTACTCGCCCTGATTCTATCATTTTCCGGTACTGACCCTGAATCTACCAATTTTCGGTAGTCGTTCGGACAGTTTTTCGTTACTCGCACGGATTCTACCTTTTCCCGGTATTGACACGGATTCTATCATTTTCCGGTACTGACCCTGAATCTACCATTTTTCGGTAGTCGTTCGGACAGTTTTTCGTTACTCGCACGGATTCTACCTTTTCCCGGTACTCGCCCGGTTTCTATCATTTTCCGGTACTGACCCTGAATCTACCATATTTCGGTAGTCGTTCGGACAGTTTTTCGTTACTCGCACGGATTCTAGATTTTCCCGGTACTCGCCCGGATTCTATCATTTTCCGGTACTGACCCTGAATCTACCATATTGCGGTAGTCGTTCGGACAGTTTTTCGTTACTCGCACGGATTCTAGATTTTCCCGGTACTCGCCCTGATTCTATCATTTTCCGGTACTGACCCTGAATCTACCATTTTTCGGTAGTCGTTCGGACAGTTTTTCGTTCCTCGCACGGATTCTAGATTTTCCCGGTACTCGCCCGGATTCTATCATTTTCCGGTACTGACCCTGAATCTACCATATTGCGGTAGTCGTTCGGACAGTTTTTCGTTACTCGCACGGATTCTACCTTTTCCCGGTATTGACACGGATTCTATCATTTTCCGGTACTGAACCTGAATCTACCATTTTTCGGTAGTCATTCGGACAGTTGTTCGTTACTAGCATGGATTCTAGATTTTCCCGGTACTCGCCCTGATTCTATCATTTTTCGGTACTGACCCTGAATCTACCATATTTCGGTAGTCGTTCGGACAGTTTTTCGTTACTCGCACGGATTCTACCTTTTCCTGGTACTGACACGGATTCTATCATTTTCCGGTACTGACCCTGAATCTACCATATTTCGGTAGTTGTTCGGACAGTTTTTCGTTACTCGCACGGATTCTAGATTTTCCCGGTACTCGCCCTGATTCTATCATTTTCCGGTACTGACCCTGAATCTACCATTTTTCGGTAGTCGTTCGGACAATTTTTCGTGGCTCGCACGGATTCTAGATTTTCCCGATACTGACACGGATTCTATCATTTTTCGGTACTGACCCTGAATTTACCATATTGCAGTAGTCGTTCGGACAGTTCTTCGTTACTCGCAGGGATTCTAGATTTTCCCGGTACTCGCCCTGATTCTATCATTTTCCGGTACTGACCCTGAATCTACCATTTTTCGGTAGTCGTTCGGACAGTTTTTCGTTACTCGCACGGATTCTACCTTTTCCCGGTATTGACACGGATTCTATAATTTTCCGGTACTGACCCTGAATCTACCATTTTTCGGTAGTCGTTCGGACAGTTTTTCGTTACTCGCACGGATTCTACCTTTTCCCGGTACTGACACGGATTCTATCATTTTCCGGTACTGACCCTGAATCTACCATTTTTCGGTAGTCGTTCGGACAGTTTTTCGTTCCTCGCACGGATTCTAGATTTTTCCGGTACTCGGCCGGATTCTATCATTTTCCGGTACTGACCCTGAATCTACCATATTGCGGTAGTCGTTCGGACAGTTTTTCGTTACTCGCACGGATTCTACCTTTTCCCGGTATTGACACGGATTCTATCATTTTCCGGTACTGACCCTGAATCTACCATTTTTCGGTAGTCCTTCGGACAGTTTTTCGTTACTAGCATGGATTCTAGATTTTCCCGGTACTCGCCCTGATTCTATCATTTTCCGGTACTGACCCTGAATCTACCATATTTCGGTAGTCGTTCGGACAGTTTTTCGTTACTCGCACGGATTCTAGCTTTTCCCGGTACTCGCCCTGATTCTATCATTTTCCGGTACTGACCCTGAATCTACCAATTTTCGGTAGTCGTTCGGACAGTTTTTCGTTACTCGCACGGATTCTACCATTTCCTGGTACTGACACGGATTCTATCATTTTCCGGTACTGACCCTGAATCTACCATATTTCGGTAGTCGTTCGGACAGTTTTTCGTTACTCGCACGGATTCTAGATTTTCCCGGTACTCGCCCTGATTCTATCATTTTCCGGTACTGACCCTGAATCTACCATTTTTCGGTAGTCGTTCGGACAGTTTTTCGTTCCTCGCACGGATTCTAGATTTTCCCGGTACTCGCCCGGATTCTATCATTTTCCGGTACTGACCCTGAATCTACCAATTTTCGGTAGTCGTTCGGACAGTTTTTCGTTACTCGCACGGATTCTACCTTTTCCCGGTATTGACACGGATTCTATCATTTTCCGGTACTGACCCTGAATCTACCATTTTTCGGTAGTCGTTCGGACAGTTTTTCGTTACTCGCACGGATTCTACCTTTTCCCGGTACTCGCCCGATTTCTATCATTTTCCGGTACTGACCCTGAATCTACCATATTTCGGTAGTCGTTCGGACAGTTTTTCGTTACTCGCACGGATTCTACCTTTTCCCGGTACTGACACGGATTCTATCATTTTCCGGTACTGACTCTGAATCTATAATTTTTCGATAGTCGTTCGGACAGTTTTTCGTTACTCGCACGGATTCTACCTTTTCCCGGTACTCGCCCGGTTTCTATCATTTTCCGGTACTGACCCTGAATCTACCATATTGCGGTAGTCGTTCGGACAGTTTTTCGTTACTCGCACGGATTCTACCTTTTCCCGGTACTGACACGGATTCTATCATTTTCCGGTACTGACCCTGAATCTACCATATTTCGGTAGTCGTTCGGACAGTTTTTCGTTCCTCGCACGGATTCTACCTTTTCCCGGTACTGACACGGATTCTATCATTTTCCGGTACTGACCCTGAATCTACCATTTTTCGGTAGTCGTTCGGACAGTTTTTCGTTACTCGCACGGATTCTACCTTTTCCCGGTATTGACACGGATTCTATCATTTTTCGGTACTGACCCTGAATCTACCATATTTCGGTAGTCGTTCGGACAGTTTTTCGTTCCTCGCACGGATTCTAGCTTTTCCCGGTACTCGCCCTGATTCTATCATTTTTCGGTACTGACCCTGAATCTACCATATTTCGGTAGTCGTTCGGACAGTTTTTCGTTACTCGCACGGATTCTAGATTTTCCCGGTACTCGCCCGGATTCTATCATTTTCCGGTACTGACCCTGAATCTACCATATTGCGGTAGTCGTTCGGACAGTTTTTCGTTACTCGCACGGATTCTAGATTTTCCCGGTACTCGCCCTGATTCTATCATTTTCCGGTACTGACCCTGAATCTACCATTTTTCGGTAGTCGTTCGGACAGTTTTTCGTTCCTCGCACGGATTCTAGATTTTCCCGGTACTCGCCCGGATTCTATCATTTTCCGGTACTGACCCTGAATCTACCATATTGCGGTAGTCGTTCGGACAGTTTTTCGTTACTCGCACGGATTCTACCTTTTCCCGGTATTGACACGGATTCTATCATTTTCCGGTACTGAACCTGAATCTACCATTTTTCGGTAGTCATTCGGACAGTTGTTCGTTACTAGCATGGATTCTAGATTTTCCCGGTACTCGCCCTGATTCTATCATTTTTCGGTACTGACCCTGAATCTACCATATTTCGGTAGTCGTTCGGACAGTTTTTCGTTACTCGCACGGATTCTACCTTTTCCTGGTACTGACACGGATTCTATCATTTTCCGGTACTGACCCTGAATCTACCATATTTCGGTAGTCGTTCGGACAGTTTTTCGTTACTCGCACGGATTCTAGATTTTCCCGGTACTCGCCCTGATTCTATCATTTTCCGGTACTGACCCTGAATCTACCATTTTTCGGTAGTCGTTCGGACAGTTTTTCGTGCCTCGCACGGATTCTAGATTTTCCCGATACTGACACGGATTCTATCATTTTGCGGTACTGACCCTGAATTTACCATATTGCAGTAGTCGTTCGGACAGTTCTTCGTTACTCGCAGGGATTCTAGATTTTCCCGGTACTCGCCCTGATTCTATCATTTTCCGGTACTGACCCTGAATCTACCATTTTTCGGTAGTCGTTCGGACAGTTTTTCGTTACTCGCACGGATTCTACCTTTTCCCGGTATTGACACGGATTCTATCATTTTCCGGTACTGACCCTGAATCTACCATTTTTCGGTAGTCCTTCGGACAGTTTTTCGTTACTCGCACGGATTCTAGCTTTTCCCGGTACTCGCCCTGATTCTATCATTTTCCGGTACTGACCCTGAATCTACCATTTTTCGGTAGTCGTTCGGACAGTTTTTCGTCACTCGCACGGATTCTACCTTTTCCCGGTATTGACACGGATTCTCTCATTTTCCGGTATTGACCCTGAATCTACCATATTTCGGTAGTCGTTCGGACAGTTTTTCGTTACTCGCACGGATTGTACCTTTTCCCGGTACTCACACGGATTCTATCATTTTCCGGTACTGACCCTGAATCTACCATTTTTCGGTAGTCGTTCGGACAGTTTTTCGTTACTCGCACGGATTCTACCTTTTCCCGGTATTGACACGGATTCTATCATTTTCCGGTACTGACCCTGAATCTACCATTTTTCGGTAGTCGTTCGGACAGTTTTTCGTTACTCGCACGGATTCTACCTTTTCCCGGTACTGACACGGATTCTATCATTTTCCGGTACTGACCCTGAATCTACCAATT
The DNA here is from genome assembly GCA_946000675.1 of Vitis riparia x Vitis rupestris. Taxonomy (NCBI): domain Eukaryota; kingdom Viridiplantae; phylum Streptophyta; class Magnoliopsida; order Vitales; family Vitaceae; genus Vitis; species Vitis riparia x Vitis rupestris. Next base: position 114,505 of record CAMFZC010000146.1, on the reverse strand, counting down.
TTCGGTAGTGGTTCGGACAGTTTTTCGTTACTCGCACGGATTCTACCTTTTCCCGTTATTGACACGGATTCTATCATTTTCCGGTACTGACCCTGAATCTACCATATTTCGGTAGTGGTTCGGACAGTTTTTCGTTACTCGCACGGATTCTACCTTTTCCCGGTACTGACACGGATTCTATCATTTTCCGGTACTGACCCTGAATCTACCAATTTTCGGTAGTGGTTCGGACAGTTTTTCGTTACTCGCACGGATTCTACCTTTTCCCGTTATTGACACGGATTCTATCATTTTCCGGTACTGACCCTGAATCTACCATATTTCGGTAGTGGTTCGGACAGTTTTTCGTTACTCGCACGGATTCTACCTTTTCCCGGGTACTGACACGGATTCTATCATTTTTCGGTACTGACCCTGAATCTACCATTTTTCGGTAGTCGTTCGGACAGTTTTTCGTTACTCGCACGGATTCTACCTTTTCCCGGTATTGACACGGATTCTATCATTTTCCGGTACTGACCCTGAATCTACCATTTTTCGGTAGTCCTTCGGACAGTTTTTCGTTACTAGCATGGATTCTAGATTTTCCCGGTACTCGCCCTGATTCTATCATTTTTCGGTACTGACCCTGAATCTACCATATTTCGGTAGTCGTTCGGACAGTTTTTCGTTACTCGCACGGATTCTACCTTTTCCCGGTACTGACACGGATTCTATCATTTTCCGGTACTGACCCTGAATCTACCAATTTTCGGTAGTCGTTCGGACAGTTTTTCGTTACTCGCACGGATTCTACCTTTTCCCGGTATTGACACGGATTCTATAATTTTCCGGTACTGACCCTGAATCTACCATTTTTCGGAAGTCGTTCGGACAGTTTTTCGTTAGTCGCACGGATTCTACCTTTTCCCGGTACTGACACGGATTCTATAATTTTCCGGTACTGACCCTGAATCTACCATTTTTCGGAAGTCGTTCGGACAGTTTTTCGTTACTCGCACGGATTCTACCTTTTCCCGGTATTGACACGGATTCTATAATTTTCCGGTACTGACCCTGAATCTACCATTTTTCGGAAGTCGTTCGGACAGTTTTTCGTTACTCGCACGGATTCTACCTTTTCCCAGTATTGACACGGATTCTATCATTTTCCGGTACTGACCCTGAATCTACCATTTTTCGGTAGTCCTTCGGACAGTTTTTCGTTACTCGCACGGATTCTAGCTTTTCCCGGTACTCGCCCTGATTCTATCATTTTCCGGTACTGACCCTGAATCTACCATTTTTCGGTAGTCGTTCGGACAGTTTTTCGTCACTCGCACGGATTCTACCTTTTCCCGGTATTGACACGGATTCTCTCATTTTCCGGTACTGACCCTGAATCTACCATATTTCGGTAGTCGTTCGGACATCTTTTCGTTACTCGCACGGATTGTACCTTTTCCCGGTACTCACACGGATTCTATCATTTTCCGGTACTGACCCTGAATCTACCATTTTTCGGTAGTCGTTCGGACAGTTTTTCGTTACTCGCACGGATTCTACCTTTTCCCGGTATTGACACGGATTCTATCATTTTCCGGTACTGATCCTGAATCTACCATTTTTCGGTAGTCGTTCGGACAGTTTTTCGTTACTCGCACGGATTCTACCTTTTCCCGGTACTGACACGGATTCTATCATTTTCCGGTACTGACCCTGAATCTACCAATTTTCGGTAGTGGTTCGGACAGTTTTTCGTTACTCGCACGGATTCTACCTTTTCCCGTTATTGACACGGATTTTATCATTTTCCGGTACTGACCCTGAATCTACCATTTTTCGGTAGTCCTTCGGACAGTTTTTCGTCACTCGCACGGATTCTACCTTTTCCCGGTAGTGACACGGATTCTATAATTTTCCGGTACTGACCCTGAATCTACCATTTTTCGGAAGTCGTTCGGACAGTTTTTCGTTAGTCGCACGGATTCTACCTTTTCCCGGTACTGACACGGATTCTATAATTTTCCGGTACTGACCCTGAATCTACCATTTTTCGGAAGTCGTTCGGACAGTTTTTCGTTACTCGCACGGATTCTACCTTTTCCCGGTATTGACACGGATTCTATAATTTTCCGGTACTGACCCTGAATCTACCATTTTTCGGAAGTCGTTCGGACAGTTTTTCGTTACTCGCACGGATTCTACCTTTTCCCGGTATTGACACGGATTCTATCATTTTCCGGTACTGACCCTGAATATACCATTTTTCGGTAGTCCTTCGGACAGTTTTTCGTTACTCGCACGGATTCTAGCTTTTCCCGGTACTCGCCCTGATTCTATCATTTTCCGGTACTGACCCTGAATCTACCATTTTTCGGTAGTCGTTCGGACAGTTTTTCGTCACTCGCACGGATTCTACCTTTTCCCGGTATTGACACGGATTCTCTCATTTTCCGGTACTGACCCTGAATCTACCATATTTCGGTAGTCGTTCGGACAGTTTTTCGTTACTCGCACGGATTGTACCTTTTCCCGGTACTCACACGGATTCTATCATTTTCCGGTACTGACCCTGAATCTACCATTTTTCGGTAGTCGTTCGGACAGTTTTTCGTTACTCGCACGGATTCTACCTTTTCCCAGTATTGACACGGATTCTATCATTTTCCGGTACTGACCCTGAATCTACCATTTTTCGGTAGTCGTTCGGACAGTTTTTCGTTACTCGCACGGATTCTACCTTTTCCCGGTACTGACACGGATTCTATCATTTTTCGGTACTGACCCTGAATCTACCAATTTTCGGTAGTGGTTCGGACAGTTTTTCGTTACTCGCACGGATTCTACCTTTTCCCGTTATTGACACGGATTCTATCATTTTCCGGTACTGACCCTGAATCTACCATTTTTCGGTAGTCCTTCGGACAGTTTTTTTGTTACTCGCACGGATTCTAGCTTTTCCCGGTACTCGCCCTGATTCTATCATTTTCCGGTACTGACCCTGAATCTACCATTTTTCGGTAGTCGTTCGGACAGTTTTTCGTCACTCGCACGGATTCTACCTTTTCCCGGTATTGACACGGATTCTCTCATTTTCCGGTACTGACCCTGAATCTACCATATTTCGGTAGTCGTTCGGACAGTTTTTCGTTACTCGCACGGATTGTACCTTTTCCCGGTACTCACACGGATTCTATCATTTTCCGGTACTGACCCTGAATCTACCATTTTTCGGTAGTCGTTCGGACAGTTTTTCGTTACTCGCACGGATTCTACCTTTTCCCGGTATTGACACGGATTCTATCATTTTCCGGTACTGACCCTGAATCTACCATTTATCGGTAGTCGTTCGGACGGTTTTTCGTTACTCGCACGGATTCTACCTTTTCCCGGTACTGACACGGATTCTATCATTTTCCGGTACTGACCCTGAATCTACCAATTTTCGGTAGTGGTTCGGACAGTTTTTCGTTACTCGCACGGATTCTACCTTTTCCCGTTATTGACACGGATTCTATCATTTTCCGGTACTGGCCCTGAATCTACCATTTTTCGGTAGTCCTTCGGACAGTTTTTCGTTACTCGCACGGATTCTAGCTTTTCCCGGTACTCGCCCTGATTCTATCATTTTCCGGTACTGACCCTGAATCTACCATTTTTCGGTAGTCGTTCGGACAGTTTTTCGTTACTCGCACGGATTCTACCTTTTCCCGGTATTGACACGGATTCTATCATTTTCCGGTACTGACCCTGAATCTACCATATTTCGGTAGTGGTTCGGACAGTTTTTCGTTAGTCGCACGGATTCTACCTTTTCCCGGTACTGACACGGATTCTATCATTTTCCGGTACTGACCCTGAATCTACCATTTTTCGGTAGTCGTTCGGACAGTTTTTCGTTACTCGCACGGATTCTACCTTTTCCCGGTATTGACACGGATTCTATCATTTTCCGGTACTGACCCTGAATCTACCATTTTTCGGTAGTCCTTCGGACAGTTTTTCGTTACTAGCATGGATTCTAGATTTTCCCGGTACTCGCCCTGATTCTATCATTTTTCGGTACTGACCCTGAATCTACCATATTTCGGTAGTCGTTCGGACAGTTTTTCGTTACTCGCACGGATTCTACCTTTTCCCGGTACTGACACGGATTCTATCATTTTCCGGTACTGACCCTGAATCTACCAATTTTCGGTAGTCGTTCAAACAGTTTTTCGTTACTCGCACGGATTCTACCTTTTCCCGGTATTGACACGGATTCTATAATTTTCCGGTACTGACCCTGAATCTACCATTTTTCGGAAGTCGTTCGGACAGTTTTTCGTTACTCGCACGGATTCTACCTTTTCCCGGTATTGACACGGATTCTATCATTTTCCGGTACTGACCCTGAATCTACCATATTTCGGTAGTGGTTCGGACAGTTTTTCGTTACTCGCACGGATTCTACCTTTTCCCGGTACTGACACGGATTCTATCATTTTCCGGTACTGACCCTGAATCTACCATTTTTCGGTAGTCGTTCGGACAGTTTTTCGTTACTCGCACGGATTCTACCTTTTCCCGGTATTGACACGGATTCTATCATTTTCCGGTACTGACCCTGAATCTACCATTTTTCGGTAGTCCTTCGGACAGTTTTTCGTTACTCGCACGGATTCTAGCTTTTCCCGGTACTCGCCCTGATTCTATCATTTTCCGGTACTGACCCTGAATCTACCATTTTTCGGTAGTCGTTCGGACAGTTTTTCGTTACTCGCACGGATTCTACCTCTTCCCGGTATTGACACGGATTCTATCATTTTCCGGTACTGACCCTGAATCTACCATTTTTCGGTAGTCGTTCGGACAGTTTTTCGTTACTCGCACGGATTCTACCTTTTCCCGGTACTGACACGGATTCTATCATTTTCCGGTACTGACCCTGAATCTACCAATTTTCGGTAGTGGTTCGGACAGTTTTTCGTTACTCGCACGGATTCTACCTTTTCCCGTTATTGACACGGATTCTATCATTTTCCGGTACTGACCCTGAATCTACCATTTTTCGGTAGTCCTTCGGACAGTTTTTCGTTACTCGCACGGATTCTAGCTTTTCCCGGTACTCGCCCTGATTCTATCATTTTCCGGTACTGACCCTGAATCTACCATTTTTCGGTAGTCGTTCGGACAGTTTTTCGTTACTCGCACGGATTCTACCTTTTCCCGGTATTGACACGGATTCTATCATTTTCCGGTACTGACCCTGAATCTACCATATTTCGGTAGTGGTTCGGACAGTTTTTCGTTAGTCGCACGGATTCTACCTTTTCCCGGTACTGACACGGATTCTATCATTTTCCGGTACTGACCCTGAATCTACCATTTTTCGGTAGTCGTTCGGACAGTTTTTCGTTACTCGCACGGATTCTACCTTTTCCCGGTACTGACACGGATTCTATCATTTTCCGGTACTGACCCTGAATCTACCAATTTTCGGTAGTGGTTCGGACAGTTTTTCGTTACTCGCACGGATTCTACCTTTTCCCGTTATTGACACGGATTCTATCATTTTCCGGTACTGACCCTGAATCTACCATTTTTCGGTAGTCCTTCGGACAGTTTTTCGTTACTCGCACGGATTCTAGCTTTTCCCGGTACTCGCCCTGATTCTATCATTTTCCGGTACTGACCCTGAATCTACCATTTTTCGGTAGTCGTTCGGACAGTTTTTCGTTACTCGCACGGATTCTACCTTTTCCCGGTATTGACACGGATTCTATCATTTTCCGGTACTGACCCTGAATCTACCATATTTCGGTAGTGGTTCGGACAGTTTTTCGTTAGTCGCACGGATTCTACCTTTTCCCGGTACTGACACGGATTCTATCATTTTCCGGTACTGACCCTGAATCTACCATTTTTCGGTAGTCGTTCGGACAGTTTTTCGTTACTCGCACGGATTCTACCTTTTCCCGGTATTGACACGGATTCTATCATTTTCCGGTACTGACCCTGAATCTACCATTTTTCGGTAGTCCTTCGGACAGTTTTTCGTTACTAGCATGGATTCTAGATTTTCCCGGTACTCGCCCTGATTCTATCATTTTTCGGTACTGACCCTGAATCTACCATATTTCGGTAGTCGTTCGGACAGTTTTTCGTTACTCGCACGGATTGTACCTTTTCCCGGTACTGACACGGATTCTATCATTTTCCGGTACTGACCCTGAATCTACCAATTTTCGGAAGTCGTTCAAACAGTTTTTCGTTACTCGCACGGATTCTACCTTTTCCCGGTATTGACACGGATTCTATAATTTTCCGGTACTGACCCTGAATCTACCATTTTTCGGAAGTCGTTCGGACAGTTTTTCGTTACTCGCACGGATTCTACCTTTTCCCGGTATTGACACGGATTCTATCATTTTCCGGTACTGACCCTGAATCTACCATATTTCGGTAGTGGTTCGGACAGTTTTTCGTTACTCGCACGGATTCTACCTTTTCCCGGTACTGACACGGATTCTATCATTTTCCGGTACTGACCCTGAATCTACCATTTTTCGGTAGTCGTTCGGACAGTTTTTCGTTACTCGCACGGATTCTACCTTTTCCCGGTATTGACACGGATTCTATCATTTTCCGGTACTGACCCTGAATCTACCATATTTCGGTAGTCGTTCGGACAGTTTTTCGTTACTCGCACGGATTCTAGATTTTCCCGGTACTCGCCCTGATTCTATCATTTTCCGGTACTGACCCTGAATCTACTATTTTTCGGTAGTCGTTCGGACAGTTTTTCGTTACTCGCACGGATTCTACCTTTTCCCGGTATTGACACGGATTCTATCATTTTCCGGTACTGACCCTGAATCTACAATATTTCGGTAGTCGTTCGGACAGTTTTTCGTTACTCGCAGGGATTCTAGATTTTCCCGGTACTCGCCCTGATTCTATCCTTTTTCGGTACTGACCCTGAATCTACCATTTTTCGGTAGTCGTTCGGACAGTTTTTCGTTACTCGCACGGAGTCTTCCTTTTCCCGGTATTGACACGGATTCTATAATTTTCCGGTACTGACCCTGAATCTACCATTTTTCGGAAGTCGTTCGGACAGTTTTTCGTTACTCGCACGGATTCTACCTTTTCCCGGTATTGACACGGATTCTATCATTTTCCGGTACTGACCCTGAATCTACCATATTTCGGTAGTGGTTCGGACAGTTTTTCGTTAGTCGCACGGATTCTACCTTTTCCCGGTACTGACACGGATTCTATCATTTTCCGGTACTGACCCTGAATCTACCATTTTTCGGTAGTCGTTCGGACAGTTTTTCGTTACTCGCACGGATTCTACCTTTTCCCGGTATTGACACGGATTCTATCATTTTCCGGTACTGACCCTGAATCTACCATTTTTCGGTAGTCCTTCGGACAGTTTTTCGTTACTAGCATGGATTCTAGATTTTCCCGGTACTCGCCCTGATTCTATCATTTTTCGGTACTGACCCTGAATCTACCATATTTCGGTAGTCGTTCGGACAGTTTTTCGTTACTCGCACGGATTGTACCTTTTCCCGGTACTGACACGGATTCTATCATTTTCCGGTACTGACCCTGAATCTACCAATTTTCGGAAGTCGTTCAAACAGTTTTTCGTTACTCGCACGGATTCTACCTTTTCCCGGTATTGACACGGATTCTATAATTTTCCGGTACTGACCCTGAATCTACCATTTTTCGGAAGTCGTTCGGACAGTTTTTCGTTACTCGCACGGATTCTACCTTTTCCCGGTATTGACACGGATTCTATCATTTTCCGGTACTGACCCTGAATCTACCATATTTCGGTAGTGGTTCGGACAGTTTTTCGTTACTCGCACGGATTCTACCTTTTCCCGGTACTGACACGGATTCTATCATTTTCCGGTACTGACCCTGAATCTACCATTTTTCGGTAGTCGTTCGGACAGTTTTTCGTTACTCGCACGGATTCTACCTTTTCCCGGTATTGACACGGATTCTATCATTTTCCGGTACTGACCCTGAATCTACCATATTTCGGTAGTCGTTCGGACAGTTTTTCGTTACTCGCACGGATTCTAGATTTTCCCGGTACTCGCCCTGATTCTATCATTTTCCGGTACTGACCCTGAATCTACTATTTTTCGGTAGTCGTTCGGACAGTTTTTCGTTACTCGCACGGATTCTACCTTTTCCCGGTATTGACACGGATTCTATCATTTTCCGGTACTGACCCTGAATCTACAATATTTCGGTAGTCGTTCGGACAGTTTTTCGTTACTCGCAGGGATTCTAGATTTTCCCGGTACTCGCCCTGATTCTATCCTTTTTCGGTACTGACCCTGAATCTACCATTTTTCGGTAGTCGTTCGGACAGTTTTTCGTTACTCGCACGGATTCTTCCTTTTCCCGGTATTGACACGGATTCTATAATTTTCCGGTACTGACCCTGAATCTACCATTTTTCGGAAGTCGTTCGGACAGTTTTTCGTTACTCGCACGGATTCTACCTTTTCCCGGTATTGACACGGATTCTATCATTTTCCGGTACTGACCCTGAATCTACCATATTTCGGTAGTGGTTCGGACAGTTTTTCGTTACTCGCACGGATTCTACCTTTTCCCGGTACTGACACGGATTCTATAATTTTCCGGTACTGACCCCTGAATCTACCATTTTTCGGTAGTCGTTCGGACAGTTTTTCGTTACTCGCACGGATTCTACCTTTTCCCGGTAGTGACACGGATTCTATCATTTTCCGGTACTGACCCTGAATCTACCATATTTCGGTAGTCGTTCGGACAGTTTTTCGTTACTCGCACGGATTCTACCTTTTCCCGGTACTGACACGGATTCTATCATTTTCCGGTACTGACCCTGAATCTACCATTTTTCGGTAGTCGTTGGGACAGTTTTTCGTTACTCGCACGGATTCTACCTTTTCCCAGTAGTGACACGGATTCTATCATTTTCCGGTACTGACCCTGAATCTACCATATTTCGGTAGTCGTTCGGACAGTTTTTCGTTACTCGCACGGATTCTACCTTTTCCCGGTACTGACACGGATTCTATCATTTTCCGGTACTGATCCTGAATCTACCAATTTTCGGTAGTCGTTCGGACAGTTTTTCGTTACTCGCACGGATTCTACCTTTTCCCGGTATTGACACGGATTCTATCATATTCCGGTACTGACCCTGAATCTACCATTTTTCGGTAGTCGTTCGAACATTTTTTTGTTACTCGCACGGATTCTACCTTTTCCCGGTACTGACACGGATTCTATCATTTTCCGGTACTGACCCTGAATCTACCAATTTTCGGTAGTCGTTCGGACAGTTTTTCGTTACTCGCACGGATTCTTCCTTTTCCCGGTATTGACACGGATTCTATAATTTTCCGGTACTGACCCTGAATCTACCATTTTTCGGAAGTCGTTCGGACAGTTTTTCGTTACTCGCACGGATTCTACCTTTTCCCGGTATTGACACGGATTCTATCATTTTCCGGTACTGACCCTGAATCTACCATATTTCGGTAGTGGTTCGGACAGTTTTTCGTTACTCGCACGGATTCTACCTTTTCCCGGTACTGACACGGATTCTATCATTTTCCGGTACTGACCCTGAATCTACCATTTTTCGGTAGTCGTTCGGACAGTTTTTCGTTACTCGCACGGATTCTACCTTTTCCCGGTATTGACACGGATTCTATCATTTTCCGGTACTGACCCTGAATCTACCATTTTTCGGTAGTCCTTCGGACAGTTTTTCGTTACTAGCATGGATTCTAGATTTTCCCGGTACTCGCCCTGATTCTATCATTTTTCGGTACTGACCCTGAATCTACCATATTTCGGTAGTCGTTCGGACAGTTTTTCGTTACTCGCACGGATTGTACCTTTTCCCGGTACTGACACGGATTCTATCATTTTCCGGTACTGACCCTGAATCTACCAATTTTCGGAAGTCGTTCAAACAGTTTTTCGTTACTCGCACGGATTCTACCTTTTCCCGGTATTGACACGGATTCTATAATTTTCCGGTACTGACCCTGAATCTACCATTTTTCGGAAGTCGTTCGGACAGTTTTTCGTTACTCGCACGGATTCTACCTTTTCCCGGTATTGACACGGATTCTATCATTTTCCGGTACTGACCCTGAATCTACCATATTTCGGTAGTGGTTCGGACAGTTTTTCGTTACTCGCACGGATTCTACCTTTTCCCGGTACTGACACGGATTCTATCATTTTCCGGTACTGACCCTGAATCTACCATTTTTCGGTAGTCGTTCGGACAGTTTTTCGTTACTCGCACGGATTCTACCTTTTCCCGGTATTGACACGGATTCTATCATTTTCCGGTACTGACCCTGAATCTACCATATTTCGGTAGTCGTTCGGACAGTTTTTCGTTACTCGCACGGATTCTAGATTTTCCCGGTACTCGCCCTGATTCTATCATTTTCCGGTACTGACCCTGAATCTACTATTTTTCGGTAGTCGTTCGGACAGTTTTTCGTTACTCGCACGGATTCTACCTTTTCCCGGTATTGACACGGATTCTATCATTTTCCGGTACTGACCCTGAATCTACAATATTTCGGTAGTCGTTCGGACAGTTTTTCGTTACTCGCAGGGATTCTAGATTTTCCCGGTACTCGCCCTGATTCTATCCTTTTTCGGTACTGACCCTGAATCTACCATTTTTCGGTAGTCGTTCGGACAGTTTTTCGTTACTCGCACGGATTCTTCCTTTTCCCGGTATTGACACGGATTCTATAATTTTCCGGTACTGACCCTGAATCTACCATTTTTCGGAAGTCGTTCGGACAGTTTTTCGTTACTCGCACGGATTCTACCTTTTCCCGGTATTGACACGGATTCTATCATTTTCCGGTACTGACCCTGAATCTACCATATTTCGGTAGTGGTTCGGACAGTTTTTCGTTACTCGCACGGATTCTACCTTTTCCCGGTACTGACACGGATTCTATAATTTTCCGGTACTGACCCTGAATCTACCATTTTTCGGTAGTCGTTCGGACAGTTTTTCGTTACTCGCACGGATTCTACCTTTTCCCGGTAGTGACACGGATTCTATCATTTTCCGGTACTGACCCTGAATCTACCATATTTCGGTAGTCGTTCGGACAGTTTTTCGTTACTCGCACGGATTCTACCTTTTCCCGGTACTGACACGGATTCTATCATTTTCCGGTACTGACCCTGAATCTACCATTTTTCGGTAGTCGTTGGGACAGTTTTTCGTTACTCGCACGGATTCTACCTTTTCCCAGTAGTGACACGGATTCTATCATTTTCCGGTACTGACCCTGAATCTACCATATTTCGGTAGTCGTTCGGACAGTTTTTCGTTACTCGCACGGATTCTACCTTTTCCCGGTACTGACACGGATTCTATCATTTTCCGGTACTGATCCTGAATCTACCAATTTTCGGTAGTCGTTCGGACAGTTTTTCGTTACTCGCACGGATTCTACCTTTTCCCGGTATTGACACGGATTCTATCATATTCCGGTACTGACCCTGAATCTACCATTTTTCGGTAGTCGTTCGAACATTTTTTTGTTACTCGCACGGATTCTACCTTTTCCCGGTACTGACACGGATTCTATCATTTTCCGGTACTGACCCTGAATCTACCAATTTTCGGTAGTCGTTCGGACAGTTTTTCGTTACTCGCACGGATTCTTCCTTTTCCCGGTATTGACACGGATTCTATAATTTTCCGGTACTGACCCTGAATCTACCATTTTTCGGAAGTCGTTCGGACAGTTTTTCGTTACTCGCACGGATTCTACCTTTTCCCGGTATTGACACGGATTCTATCATTTTCCGGTACTGACCCTGAATCTACCATATTTCGGTAGTGGTTCGGACAGTTTTTCGTTACTCGCACGGATTCTACCTTTTCCCGGTACTGACACGGATTCTATCATTTTCCGGTACTGACCCTGAATCTACCATTTTTCGGTAGTCGTTCGGACAGTTTTTCGTTACTCGCACGGATTCTACCTTTTCCCGGTATTGACACGGATTCTATCATTTTCCGGTACTGACCCTGAATCTACCATTTTTCGGTAGTCCTTCGGACAGTTTTTCGTTACTAGCATGGATTCTAGATTTTCCCGGTACTCGCCCTGATTCTATCATTTTTCGGTGCTGACCCTGAATCTACCATATTTCGGTAGTCGTTCGGACAGTTTTTCGTTACTCGCACGGATTCTACCTTTTCCCGGTATTGACACGGATTCTATAATATTCCGGTACTGACCCTGAATCTACCATATTTCGGTAGTCGTTCGGACAGTTTTTCGTTACTCGCACGGATTCTAGATTTTCCCGGTACTCGCCCTGATTCTATCATTTTTCGGTACTGACCCTGAATCTACCATATTTCGGTAGTCGTTCGGACAGTTTTTCGTTACTCGCACGGATTCTACCTTTTCCCGGTACTGACACGGATTCGATCATTTTCCGGTACTGACCCTGAATCTACCAATTTTCGGTAGTCGTTCGGACAGTTTTTCGTTACTCGCACGGATTCTACCTTTTCCCGGTATTGACACGGATTCTATAATTTTCCGGTACTGACCCTGAATCTACCATATTTCGGTAGTCGTTCGGACAGTTTTTCGTTACTCGCACGGATTCTAGATTTTCCCGGTACTCGCCCTGATTCTATCATTTTCCGGTACTGACCCTGAATCTACCATTTTTCGGTAGTCGTTCGGACAGTTTTTCGTTCCTCGCACGGATTCTAGATTTTCCCGATACTGACACGGATTCTATCATTTTTCGGTACTGACCCTGAATTTACCATATTGCAGTAGTCGTTCGGACAGTTTTTCGTTACTCGCAAGGATTCTAGATTTTCCCGGTACTCGCCCTGATTCTATCATTTTTCGGTACTGACCCTGAATCTACCATTTTTCGGTAGTCGTTCGGACAGTTTTTCGTTACTCGCACGAATTCTACCTTTTCCCGGTATTGACATGGATTCTATAATTTTCCGGTACTGACCCTGAATCTACCATTTTTCGGTAGTCGTTCGGACAGTTTTTCGTTACTCGCACGGATTCTAGATTTTCCCGGTACTCGCCCTGATTCTATCATTTTTCGGTACTGACCCTGAATCTACCATATTTCGGTAGACGTTCGGACAGTTTTTCGTTACTCGCACGGATTCTACCTTTTCCCGGTACTGACACGGATTCTATCATTTTCCGGTACTGACCCTGAATCTACCAATTTTCGGTAGTCGTTCGGACAGTTTTTCGTTACTCGCACGGATTCTTCCTTTTCCCGGTATTGACACGGATTCTATAATTTTCCGGTACTGACCCTGAATCTACCATTTTTCGGAAGTCGTTCGGACAGTTTTTCGTTACTCGCACGGATTCTACCTTTTCCCGGTACTGACACGGATTCTATCATTTTCCGGTACTGACCCTGATTCTACCCTTTTTCGGTACTCGTTCGGACAGTTTTTCCGTACTCGCACGGATTGTAACTTTTCCCGACGTTCGCCCGGATTATATCATTTGCCGGTACTGACCCTGATTCTACCCTTTTTCGGTACTCGTTCGGACAGTTTTTCGGTACTCGCACGGATTCCACCTTTTCCCGATGCTCGCCCGGATTGTATCATTTTTCGGTACTGACCCTGATTCTACCCTTTTTCGGTACTCGTTCGGAAAGTTTTTCCGTACTCGCACGGATTGTAACTTTTCCCGATGTTCGCCCGGATTATATCATTTGCCGGTACTGACATTGATTCTACCCTTTTTCGGTACTCGTTCGGACAGTTTTTCGGTACTCGCACGGATTCCACCTTTTCCCGATGCTCGCCCGGATTGTATCATTTTCCGGTACTGACCCTGATTCTACCTTTTTTCGGAACACGTTCGGAAAGTTTTTCCGTACTCGCACGGATTGTAACTCTTCCCGATGCTCGCCCGGATTGTATCATTTGCCGGTACTGACCCTGATTCTACCATTTTTCGGTACTCGTTCGGACAGTTTTTCGGTACTCGCACGGATTCCACCTTTTCCAGATGCTCGCCCGGATTGTATCATTTGCCGGTACTGACCCTGATTCTACCCTTTTTCGGTACTCCTTCGGACAGTTTTTCGGTACTCGCACGGATTCCACCTTTTCCCGATGCTCGCCCGGATTGTATCATTTTTCGGTACTGACCCTGATTCTACCCTTTTTCGGTACTCGTTCGGAAAGTTTTTCCGTACTCGCACGGATTGTAACTTTTCCCGACGTTCGCCCGGATTATATCATTTGCCGGTACTGACCCTGATTCTACCCTTTTTCGGTACTCGTTCGGACAGTTTTTCGGTACTCGCACGGATTCCACCTTTTCCCGATGCTCGCCCGGATTGTATCATTTTCCGGTACTGACCCTGATTCTACCCTTTTTCGGTACTCGTTCGGAAAGTTTTTCCGTACTCGCTCGGATTGTAACTCTTCCCGATGCTCGCCCGGATTGTATCATTTGCCGGTACTGACCTTGATTCTACCCTTTTTCGGTACTCGTTCGGACAGTTTTTCGGTACTCGCACGGATTCCACCTTTTCCCGATGCTCGCCCGGATTGTATCATTTTCCGGTACTGACCCTGATTCTACCCTTTTTCGGTACTCGTTCGGACAGTTTTTCGGTACTCGCACGGATTCCACCTTTTCCCGATGCTCGCCCGGATTGTATCATTTTTCGGTACTGACCCTGATTCTACCCTTTTTCGGTACTCGTTCGGAAAGTTTTTCCGTACTCGCACGGATTGTAACTTTTCCCGATGTTCGCCCGGATTATATCATTTGCCGGTACTGACATTGATTCTACCCTTTTTCGGTACTCGTTCGGACAGTTTTTCGGTACTCGCACGGATTCCACCTTTTCCCGATGCTCGCCCGGATTGTATCATTTTCCGGTACTGACCCTGATTCTACCTTTTTTCGGAACACGTTCGGAAAGTTTTTCCGTACTCGCACGGATTGTAACTCTTCCCGATGCTCGCCCGGATTGTATCATTTGCCGGTACTGACCCTGATTCTACCATTTTTCGGTACTCGTTCGGACAGTTTTTCGGTACTCGCACGGATTCCACCTTTTCCAGATGCTCGCCCGGATTGTATCATTTGCCGGTACTGACCCTGATTCTACCCTTTTTCGGTACTCCTTCGGACAGTTTTTCGGTACTCGCACGGATTCCACCTTTTCCCGATGCTCGCCCGGATTGTATCATTTTCCTGTACTGACCCTGATTCTACCCTTTTTCGGTACTCATTCGGATAGTTTTTCGGTACTCGCACGGATTCCACCTTTTCCCGATGCTCGCCCGGATTGTATCATTTTCCGGTACTGACCCTGATTCTACCCTTTTTCGGTACTCGTTCGGACAGTTTTTCGGTACTCGCACGGATTCCACCTTTTCCCGATGCTCGCCCGGATTGTATCATTTTTCGGTACTGACCCTGATTCTACCCTTTTTCGGTACTCGTTCGGAAAGTTTTTCCGTACTCGCACGGATTGTAACTTTTCCCGATGTTCGCCCGGATTATATCATTTGCCGGTACTGACATTGATTCTACCCTTTTTCGGTACTCGTTCGGACAGTTTTTCGGTACTCGCACGGATTCCACCTTTTCCCGATGCTCGCCCGGATTGTATCATTTTCCGGTACTGACCCTGATTCTACCCTTTTTCGGTACTCGTTCGGAAAGTTTTTCCGTACTCGCACGGATTGTAACTCTTCCCGATGCTCGCCCGGATTGTATCATTTGCCGGTACTGAGCTTGATTCTACCCTTTTTCGGTACTCGTTCGGACAGTTTTTCGGTACTCGCACGGATTCCACCTTTTCCCGATGCTCGCCCGAATTGTATCATTTTCCGGTACTGACCCTGATTCTACCCTTTTTCGGTACTCATTCGGACAGTTTTTCGGTACTCGCACGGATTCCACCGTTTCCAGATGCTCGCCCGGATTGTATCATTTGCCGGTACTGACCCTGATTCTACCCTTTTTCGGTACTCGTTCGGACAGTTTTTCGGTACTCGCACGGATTCCACCTTTTCCCGATGCTCGCCCGGATTGTATCATTTGCCGGTACTGACCCTGATTCTACCCTTTTTCGGTACTCCTTCGGACAGTTTTTCGGTACTCGCACGGATTCCACCTTTTCCCGATGCTCGCCCGGATTGTATCATTTTCCTGTACTGACCCTGATTCTACCCTTTTTCGGTACTCGTTCGGACAGTTTTTCGGTACTCGCACGGATTCCACCTTTTCCCGATGCTCGCCCGGATTGTATCGTTTGCCGGTACTGACCCTGATTCTACCATTTTTCGGTACTCGTTCGGACAGTTTTTCGGTACTCGCACGGATTCCACCTTTTCCCGATGCTCGCCCGGATTGTATCATTTTTCGGTACTGACCCTGATTCTACCCTTTTTCGGTACTCGTTCGGAAAGTTTTTCCGTACTCGCACGGATTGTAACTTTTCCCGATGTTCGCCCGGATTATATCATTTGCCGGTACTGACATTGATTCTACCCTTTTTCGGTACTCGTTCGGACAGTTTTTCGGTACTCGCACGGATTCCACCTTTTCCCGATGCTCGCCCGGATTGTATCATTTTCCGGTACTGACCCTGATTCTACCCTTTTTCGGTACTCGTTCGGAAAGTTTTTCCGTACTCGCACGGATTGTAACTCTTCCCGATGCTCGCCCGGATTGTATCATTTGCCGGTACTGAGCTTGATTCTACCCTTTTTCGGTACTCGTTCGGACAGTTTTTCGGTACTCGCACGGATTCCACCTTTTCCCGATGCTCGCCCGAATTGTATCATTTTCCGGTACTGACCCTGATTCTACCCTTTTTCGGTACTCGTTCGGACAGTTTTTCGGTACTCGCACGGATTCCACCGTTTCCAGATGCTCGCCCGGATTGTATCATTTGCCGGTACTGACCCTGATTCTACCCTTTTTCGGTACTCGTTCGGACAGTTTTTCGGTACTCGCACGGATTCCACCTTTTCCCGATGCTCGCCCGGATTGTATCATTTGCCGGTACTGACCCTGATTCTACCCTTTTTCGGTACTCCTTCGGACAGTTTTTCGGTACTCGCACGGATTCCACCTTTTCCCGATGCTCGCCCGGATTGTATCATTTTCCTGTACTGACCCTGATTCTACCCTTTTTCGGTACTCGTTCGGACAGTTTTTCGGTACTCGCACGGATTCCACCTTTTCCCGATGCTCGCCCGGATTGTATCGTTTGCCGGTACTGACCCTGATTCTACCATTTTTCGGTACTCGTTCGGACAGTTTTTCGGTACTCGCACGGATTCCACCTTTTCCCGATGCTCGCCCGGATTGTATCATTTTTCGGTACTGACCCTGATTCTACCCTTTTTCGGTACTCGTTCGGAAAGTTTTTCCGTACTCGCACGGATTGTAACTTTTCCCGACGTTCGCCCGGATTATATCATTTGCCGGTACTGACCCTGATTCTACCCTTTTTCGGTACTCCTTCGGACAGTTTTTCGGTACTCGCACGGATTCCACCTTTTCCCGATGCTCGCCCGGATTGTATCATTTTCCGGTACTGACCCTGATTCTACCCTTTTTCGGTACTCGTTCGGAAAGTTTTTCCGTACTCGCTCGGATTGTAACTCTTCCCGATGCTCGCCCAAATTGTATCATTTGCCGGTACTGACCCTGATTCTACCCTTTTTCGGTACTCGTTCGGACAGTTTTTCGGTACTCGCACGGATTCCACCTTTTCCCGATGCTCGCCCGGATTGTATCGTTTGCCGGTACTGACCCTGATTCTACCATTTTTCGGTACTCGTTCGGACAGTTTTTCGGTACTCGCACGGATTCCACCTTTTCCAGATGCTCGCCGGGATTGTATCATTTGCCGGTACTGACCCTGATTCTACCCTTTTTCGGTACTCATTCGGACAGTTTTTCGGTACTCGCACGGATTCCACCTTTTCCCGATGCTCGCCCGGATTGTATCATTTTCGGGTATTGACCCTGATTCTACCCTTTTTCGGTACTCGTTCGAACAGTTTTTCGGTAATCGCACGGATTCCACCTTTTCCCGATGCTCGCCCGGATTGTATCATTTTCCGGTACTGACCCTGATTCTACCCTTTTTCGGTACTCGTTCGGAAAGTTTTTCCGTACTCGCACGGATTGTAACTTTTCCCGATGTTCGCCCGGATTATATCATTTGCCGGTACTGACCCTGATTCTACCCTTTTTCGGTACTCGTTCGGACAGTTTTTCGGTACTCGCACGGATTCCACCTTTTCCCGGTGCTCGCCCGGATTGTATCATTTTCCGGTAGTGACCCTGATTCTACCCTTTTTCGGTACTCGTTCGGACAGTTTTTCGGTACTCGCACGGATTCCACCTTTTCCCGATGCTCGCCCGGATTGTATCATTTTCCGGTACTGACCCTGATTCTACCTTTTTTCGGAACACGTTCGGAAAGTTTTTCCGTACTCGCACGGATTGTAACTCTTCCCGATGCTCGCCCGGATTGTATCATTTGCCGGTACTGACCCTGATTCTACCATTTTTCGGTACTCGTTCGGACAGTTTTTCGGTACTCGCACGGATTCCACCTTTTCCAGATGCTCGCCCGGATTGTATCATTTGCCGGTACTGACCCTGATTCTACCCTTTTTCGGTACTCCTTCGGACAGTTTTTCGGTACTCGCACGGATTCCACCTTTTCCCGATGCTAGCCCGGATTGTATCATTTTCCTGTACTGACCCTGATTCTACCCTTTTTCGGTACTCATTCGGATAGTTTTTCGGTACTCGCACGGATTCCACCTTTTCCCGATGCTCGCCCGGATTGTATCATTTTCCGGTACTGACCCTGATTCTACCCTTTTTCGGTACTCGTTCGGACAGTTTTTCGGTACTCGCACGGATTCCAC
This sequence comes from Vitis riparia x Vitis rupestris, assembly GCA_946000675.1. Classification (NCBI taxonomy): domain Eukaryota; kingdom Viridiplantae; phylum Streptophyta; class Magnoliopsida; order Vitales; family Vitaceae; genus Vitis; species Vitis riparia x Vitis rupestris. Next base: position 95,517 of record CAMFZC010000146.1, on the reverse strand, counting down.
CTTTTCCCGATGCTCGCCCGGATTGTATCATTTGCCGGTACTGAGCTTGATTCTACCCTTTTTCGGTACTCGTTCGGACAGTTTTTCGGTACTCGCACGGATTCCACCTTTTCCCGATGCTCGCCCGGATTGTATCATTTTTCGGTACTGACCCTGATTCTACCCTTTTTCGGTACTCGTTCGGAAAGTTTTTCCGTACTCGCACGGATTGTAACTTTTCCCGATGTTCGCCCGGATTATATCATTTGCCGGTACTGACATTGATTCTACCCTTTTTCGGTACTCGTTCGGACAGTTTTTCGGTACTCGCACGGATTCCACCTTTTCCCGATGCTCGCCCGGATTGTATCATTTTCCGGTACTGACCCTGATTCTACCCTTTTTCGGTACTCGTTCGGAAAGTTTTTCCGTACTCGCACGGATTGTAACTCTTCCCGATGCTCGCCCGGATTGTATCATTTGCCGGTACTGAGCTTGATTCTACCCTTTTTCGGTACTCGTTCGGACAGTTTTTCGGTACTCGCACGGATTCCACCTTTTCCCGATGCTCGCCCGAATTGTATCATTTTCCGGTACTGACCCTGATTCTACCCTTTTTCGGTACTCGTTCGGACAGTTTTTCGGTACTCGCACGGATTCCACCGTTTCCAGATGCTCGCCCGGATTGTATCATTTGCCGGTACTGACCCTGATTCTACCCTTTTTCGGTACTCGTTCGGACAGTTTTTCGGTACTCGCACGGATTCCACCTTTTCCCGATGCTCGCCCGGATTGTATCATTTGCCGGTACTGACCCTGATTCTACCCTTTTTCGGTACTCCTTCGGACAGTTTTTCGGTACTCGCACGGATTCCACCTTTTCCCGATGCTCGCCCGGATTGTATCATTTTCCTGTACTGACCCTGATTCTACCCTTTTTCGGTACTCGTTCGGACAGTTTTTCGGTACTCGCACGGATTCCACCTTTTCCCGATGCTCGCCCGGATTGTATCGTTTGCCGGTACTGACCCTGATTCTACCATTTTTCGGTACTCGTTCGGACAGTTTTTCGGTACTCGCACGGATTCCACCTTTTCCCGATGCTCGCCCCGGATTGTATCATTTTTCGGTACTGACCCTGATTCTACCCTTTTTCGGTACTCGTTCGGAAAGTTTTTCCGTACTCGCACGGATTGTAACTTTTCCCGACGTTCGCCCGGATTATATCATTTGCCGGTACTGACCCTGATTCTACCCTTTTTCGGTACTCCTTCGGACAGTTTTTCGGTACTCGCACGGATTCCACCTTTTCCCGATGCTCGCCCGGATTGTATCATTTTCCGGTACTGACCCTGATTCTACCCTTTTTCGGTACTCGTTCGGAAAGTTTTTCCGTACTCGCTCGGATTGTAACTCTTCCCGATGCTCGCCCAAATTGTATCATTTGCCGGTACTGACCCTGATTCTACCCTTTTTCGGTACTCGTTCGGACAGTTTTTCGGTACTCGCACGGATTCCACCTTTTCCCGATGCTCGCCCGGATTGTATCGTTTGCCGGTACTGACCCTGATTCTACCATTTTTCGGTACTCGTTCGGACAGTTTTTCGGTACTCGCACGGATTCCACCTTTTCCAGATGCTCGCCCGGATTGTATCATTTGCCGGTACTGACCCTGATTCTACCCTTTTTCGGTACTCATTCGGACAGTTTTTCGGTACTCGCACGGATTCCACCTTTTCCCGATGCTCGCCCGGATTGTATCATTTTCGGGTATTGACCCTGATTCTACCCTTTTTCGGTACTCGTTCGAACAGTTTTTCGGTAATCGCACGGATTCCACCTTTTCCCGATGCTCGCCCGGATTGTATCATTTTCCGGTACTGACCCTGATTCTACCCTTTTTCGGTACTCGTTCGGAAAGTTTTTCCGTACTCGCACGGATTGTAACTTTTCCCGATGTTCGCCCGGATTATATCATTTGCCGGTACTGACCCTGATTCTACCCTTTTTCGGTACTCGTTCGGACAGTTTTTCGGTACTCGCACGGATTCCACCTTTTCCCGGTGCTCGCCCGGATTGTATCATTTTCCGGTAGTGACCCTGATTCTACCCTTTTTCGGTACTCGTTCGGACAGTTTTTCGGTACTCGCACGGATTCCACCTTTTCCCGATGCTCGCCCGGATTGTATCATTTTCCGGTACTGACCCTGATTCTACCTTTTTTCGGAACACGTTCGGAAAGTTTTTCCGTACTCGCACGGATTGTAACTCTTCCCGATGCTCGCCCGGATTGTATCATTTGCCGGTACTGACCCTGATTCTACCATTTTTCGGTACTCGTTCGGACAGTTTTTCGGTACTCGCACGGATTCCACCTTTTCCAGATGCTCGCCCGGATTGTATCATTTGCCGGTACTGACCCTGATTCTACCCTTTTTCGGTACTCCTTCGGACAGTTTTTCGGTACTCGCACGGATTCCACCTTTTCCCGATGCTAGCCCGGATTGTATCATTTTCCTGTACTGACCCTGATTCTACCCTTTTTCGGTACTCATTCGGATAGTTTTTCGGTACTCGCACGGATTCCACCTTTTCCCGATGCTCGCCCGGATTGTATCATTTTCCGGTACTGACCCTGATTCTACCCTTTTTCGGTACTCGTTCGGACAGTTTTTCGGTACTCGCACGGATTCCACCTTTTCCCGATGCTCGCCCGGATTGTATCATTTTTCGGTACTGACCCTGATTCTACCCTTTTTCGGTACTCGTTCGGAAAGTTTTTCCGTACTCGCACGGATTGTAACTTTTCCCGATGTTCGCCCGGATTATATCATTTGCCGGTACTGACATTGATTCTACCCTTTTTCGGTACTCGTTCGGACAGTTTTTCGGTACTCGCACGGATTCCACCTTTTCCCGATGCTCGCCCGGATTGTATCATTTTCCGGTACTGACCCTGATTCTACCCTTTTTCGGTACTCGTTCGGAAAGTTTTTCCGTACTCGCACGGATTGTAACTCTTCCCGATGCTCGCCCGGATTGTATCATTTGCCGGTACTGAGCTTGATTCTACCCTTTTTCGGTACTCGTTCGGACAGTTTTTCGGTACTCGCACGGATTCCACCTTTTCCCGATGCTCGCCCGAATTGTATCATTTTCCGGTACTGACCCTGATTCTACCCTTTTTCGGTACTCGTTCGGACAGTTTTTCGGTACTCGCACGGATTCCACCGTTTCCAGATGCTCGCCCGGATTGTATCATTTGCCGGTACTGACCCTGATTCTACCCTTTTTCGGTACTCGTTCGGACAGTTTTTCGGTACTCGCACGGATTCCACCTTTTCCCGATGCTCGCCCGGATTGTATCATTTGCCGGTACTGACCCTGATTCTACCCTTTTTCGGTACTCCTTCGGACAGTTTTTCGGTACTCGCACGGATTCCACCTTTTCCCGATGCTCGCCCGGATTGTATCATTTTCCTGTACTGACCCTGATTCTACCCTTTTTCGGTACTCGTTCGGACAGTTTTTCGGTACTCGCACGGATTCCACCTTTTCCCGATGCTCGCCCGGATTGTATCGTTTGCCGGTACTGACCCTGATTCTACCATTTTTCGGTACTCGTTCGGACAGTTTTTCGGTACTCGCACGGATTCCACCTTTTCCCGATGCTCGCCCGGATTGTATCATTTTTCGGTACTGACCCTGATTCTACCCTTTTTCGGTACTCGTTCGGAAAGTTTTTCCGTACTCGCACGGATTGTAACTTTTCCCGACGTTCGCCCGGATTATATCATTTGCCGGTACTGACCCTGATTCTACCCTTTTTCGGTACTCCTTCGGACAGTTTTTCGGTACTCGCACGGATTCCACCTTTTCCCGATGCTCGCCCGGATTGTATCATTTTCCGGTACTGACCCTGATTCTACCCTTTTTCGGTACTCGTTCGGAAAGTTTTTCCGTACTCGCTCGGATTGTAACTCTTCCCGATGCTCGCCCAAATTGTATCATTTGCCGGTACTGACCCTGATTCTACCCTTTTTCGGTACTCGTTCGGACAGTTTTTCGGTACTCGCACGGATTCCACCTTTTCCCGATGCTCGCCCGGATTGTATCGTTTGCCGGTACTGACCCTGATTCTACCATTTTTCGGTACTCGTTCGGACAGTTTTTCGGTACTCGCACGGATTCCACCTTTTCCAGATGCTCGCCGGGATTGTATCATTTGCCGGTACTGACCCTGATTCTACCCTTTTTCGGTACTCATTCGGACAGTTTTTCGGTACTCGCACGGATTCCACCTTTTCCCGATGCTCGCCCGGATTGTATCATTTTCGGGTATTGACCCTGATTCTACCCTTTTTCGGTACTCGTTCGAACAGTTTTTCGGTAATCGCACGGATTCCACCTTTTCCCGATGCTCGCCCGGATTGTATCATTTTCCGGTACTGACCCTGATTCTACCCTTTTTCGGTACTCGTTCGGAAAGTTTTTCCGTACTCGCACGGATTGTAACTTTTCCCGATGTTCGCCCGGATTATATCATTTGCCGGTACTGACCCTGATTCTACCCTTTTTCGGTACTCGTTCGGACAGTTTTTCGGTACTCGCACGGATTCCACCTTTTCCCGGTGCTCGCCCGGATTGTATCATTTTCCGGTAGTGACCCTGATTCTACCCTTTTTCGGTACTCGTTCGGACAGTTTTTCGGTACTCGCACGGATTCCACCTTTTCCCGATGCTCGCCCGGATTGTATCATTTTCCGGTACTGACCCTGATTCTACCTTTTTTCGGAACACGTTCGGAAAGTTTTTCCGTACTCGCACGGATTGTAACTCTTCCCGATGCTCGCCCGGATTGTATCATTTGCCGGTACTGACCCTGATTCTACCATTTTTCGGTACTCGTTCGGACAGTTTTTCGGTACTCGCACGGATTCCACCTTTTCCAGATGCTCGCCCGGATTGTATCATTTGCCGGTACTGACCCTGATTCTACCCTTTTTCGGTACTCCTTCGGACAGTTTTTCGGTACTCGCACGGATTCCACCTTTTCCCGATGCTAGCCCGGATTGTATCATTTTCCTGTACTGACCCTGATTCTACCCTTTTTCGGTACTCATTCGGATAGTTTTTCGGTACTCGCACGGATTCCACCTTTTCCCGATGCTCGCCCGGATTGTATCATTTTCCGGTACTGACCCTGATTCTACCCTTTTTCGGTACTCGTTCGGACAGTTTTTCGGTACTCGCACGGATTCCACCTTTTCCCGATGCTCGCCCGGATTGTATCATTTGCCGGTACTGAGCTTGATTCTACCCTTTTTCGGTACTCGTTCGGACAGTTTTTCGGTACTCGCACGGATTCCACCTTTTCCCGATGCTCGCCCGGATTGTATCATTTTTCGGTACTGACCCTGATTCTACCCTTTTTCGGTACTCGTTCGGAAAGTTTTTCCGTACTCGCACGGATTGTAACTTTTCCCGATGTTCGCCCGGATTATATCATTTGCCGGTACTGACATTGATTCTACCCTTTTTCGGTACTCGTTCGGACAGTTTTTCGGTACTCGCACGGATTCCACCTTTTCCCGATGCTCGCCCGGATTGTATCATTTTCCGGTACTGACCCTGATTCTACCCTTTTTCGGTACTCGTTCGGAAAGTTTTTCCGTACTCGCACGGATTGTAACTCTTCCCGATGCTCGCCCGGATTGTATCATTTGCCGGTACTGAGCTTGATTCTACCCTTTTTCGGTACTCGTTCGGACAGTTTTTCGGTACTCGCACGGATTCCACCTTTTCCCGATGCTCGCCCGAATTGTATCATTTTCCGGTACTGACCCTGATTCTACCCTTTTTCGGTACTCGTTCGGACAGTTTTTCGGTACTCGCACGGATTCCACCGTTTCCAGATGCTCGCCCGGATTGTATCATTTGCCGGTACTGACCCTGATTCTACCCTTTTTCGGTACTCGTTCGGACAGTTTTTCGGTACTCGCACGGATTCCACCTTTTCCCGATGCTCGCCCGGATTGTATCATTTGCCGGTACTGACCCTGATTCTACCCTTTTTCGGTACTCCTTCGGACAGTTTTTCGGTACTCGCACGGATTCCACCTTTTCCCGATGCTCGCCCGGATTGTATCATTTTCCTGTACTGACCCTGATTCTACCCTTTTTCGGTACTCGTTCGGACAGTTTTTCGGTACTCGCACGGATTCCACCTTTTCCCGATGCTCGCCCGGATTGTATCGTTTGCCGGTACTGACCCTGATTCTACCATTTTTCGGTACTCGTTCGGACAGTTTTTCGGTACTCGCACGGATTCCACCTTTTCCCGATGCTCGCCCGGATTGTATCATTTTTCGGTACTGACCCTGATTCTACCCTTTTTCGGTACTCGTTCGGAAAGTTTTTCCGTACTCGCACGGATTGTAACTTTTCCCGACGTTCGCCCGGATTATATCATTTGCCGGTACTGACCCTGATTCTACCCTTTTTCGGTACTCCTTCGGACAGTTTTTCGGTACTCGCACGGATTCCACCTTTTCCCGATGCTCGCCCGGATTGTATCATTTTCCGGTACTGACCCTGATTCTACCCTTTTTCGGTACTCGTTCGGAAAGTTTTTCCGTACTCGCTCGGATTGTAACTCTTCCCGATGCTCGCCCAAATTGTATCATTTGCCGGTACTGACCCTGATTCTACCCTTTTTCGGTACTCGTTCGGACAGTTTTTCGGTACTCGCACGGATTCCACCTTTTCCCGATGCTCGCCCGGATTGTATCGTTTGCCGGTACTGACCCTGATTCTACCATTTTTCGGTACTCGTTCGGACAGTTTTTCGGTACTCGCACGGATTCCACCTTTTCCAGATGCTCGCCGGGATTGTATCATTTGCCGGTACTGACCCTGATTCTACCCTTTTTCGGTACTCATTCGGACAGTTTTTCGGTACTCGCACGGATTCCACCTTTTCCCGATGCTCGCCCGGATTGTATCATTTTCGGGTATTGACCCTGATTCTACCCTTTTTCGGTACTCGTTCGAACAGTTTTTCGGTAATCGCACGGATTCCACCTTTTCCCGATGCTCGCCCGGATTGTATCATTTTCCGGTACTGACCCTGATTCTACCCTTTTTCGGTACTCGTTCGGAAAGTTTTTCCGTACTCGCACGGATTGTAACTTTTCCCGATGTTCGCCCGGATTATATCATTTGCCGGTACTGACCCTGATTCTACCCTTTTTCGGTACTCGTTCGGACAGTTTTTCGGTACTCGCACGGATTCCACCTTTTCCCGGTGCTCGCCCGGATTGTATCATTTTCCGGTAGTGACCCTGATTCTACCCTTTTTCGGTACTCGTTCGGACAGTTTTTCGGTACTCGCACGGATTCCACCTTTTCCCGATGCTCGCCCGGATTGTATCATTTTCCGGTACTGACCCTGATTCTACCTTTTTTCGGAACACGTTCGGAAAGTTTTTCCGTACTCGCACGGATTGTAACTCTTCCCGATGCTCGCCCGGATTGTATCATTTGCCGGTACTGACCCTGATTCTACCATTTTTCGGTACTCGTTCGGACAGTTTTTCGGTACTCGCACGGATTCCACCTTTTCCAGATGCTCGCCCGGATTGTATCATTTGCCGGTACTGACCCTGATTCTACCCTTTTTCGGTACTCCTTCGGACAGTTTTTCGGTACTCGCACGGATTCCACCTTTTCCCGATGCTAGCCCGGATTGTATCATTTTCCTGTACTGACCCTGATTCTACCCTTTTTCGGTACTCATTCGGATAGTTTTTCGGTACTCGCACGGATTCCACCTTTTCCCGATGCTCGCCCGGATTGTATCATTTTCCGGTACTGACCCTGATTCTACCCTTTTTCGGTACTCGTTCGGACAGTTTTTCGGTACTCGCACGGATTCCACCTTTTCCCGATGCTCGCCCGGATTGTATCATTTGCCGGTACTGAGCTTGATTCTACCCTTTTTCGGTACTCGTTCGGACAGTTTTTCGGTACTCGCACGGATTCCACCTTTTCCCGATGCTCGCCCGGATTGTATCATTTTTCGGTACTGACCCTGATTCTACCCTTTTTCGGTACTCGTTCGGAAAGTTTTTCCGTACTCGCACGGATTGTAACTTTTCCCGATGTTCGCCCGGATTATATCATTTGCCGGTACTGACATTGATTCTACCCTTTTTCGGTACTCGTTCGGACAGTTTTTCGGTACTCGCACGGATTCCACCTTTTCCCGATGCTCGCCCGGATTGTATCATTTTCCGGTACTGACCCTGATTCTACCCTTTTTCGGTACTCGTTCGGAAAGTTTTTCCGTACTCGCACGGATTGTAACTCTTCCCGATGCTCGCCCGGATTGTATCATTTGCCGGTACTGAGCTTGATTCTACCCTTTTTCGGTACTCGTTCGGACAGTTTTTCGGTACTCGCACGGATTCCACCTTTTCCCGATGCTCGCCCGAATTGTATCATTTTCCGGTACTGACCCTGATTCTACCCTTTTTCGGTACTCGTTCGGACAGTTTTTCGGTACTCGCACGGATTCCACCGTTTCCAGATGCTCGCCCGGATTGTATCATTTGCCGGTACTGACCCTGATTCTACCCTTTTTCGGTACTCGTTCGGACAGTTTTTCGGTACTCGCACGGATTCCACCTTTTCCCGATGCTCGCCCGGATTGTATCATTTGCCGGTACTGACCCTGATTCTACCCTTTTTCGGTACTCCTTCGGACAGTTTTTCGGTACTCGCACGGATTCCACCTTTTCCCGATGCTCGCCCGGATTGTATCATTTTCCTGTACTGACCCTGATTCTACCCTTTTTCGGTACTCGTTCGGACAGTTTTTCGGTACTCGCACGGATTCCACCTTTTCCCGATGCTCGCCCGGATTGTATCGTTTGCCGGTACTGACCCTGATTCTACCATTTTTCGGTACTCGTTCGGACAGTTTTTCGGTACTCGCACGGATTCCACCTTTTCCCGATGCTCGCCCGGATTGTATCATTTTTCGGTACTGACCCTGATTCTACCCTTTTTCGGTACTCGTTCGGAAAGTTTTTCCGTACTCGCACGGATTGTAACTTTTCCCGACGTTCGCCCGGATTATATCATTTGCCGGTACTGACCCTGATTCTACCCTTTTTCGGTACTCCTTCGGACAGTTTTTCGGTACTCGCACGGATTCCACCTTTTCCCGATGCTCGCCCGGATTGTATCATTTTCCGGTACTGACCCTGATTCTACCCTTTTTCGGTACTCGTTCGGAAAGTTTTTCCGTACTCGCTCGGATTGTAACTCTTCCCGATGCTCGCCCAAATTGTATCATTTGCCGGTACTGACCCTGATTCTACCCTTTTTCGGTACTCGTTCGGACAGTTTTTCGGTACTCGCACGGATTCCACCTTTTCCCGATGCTCGCCCGGATTGTATCGTTTGCCGGTACTGACCCTGATTCTACCATTTTTCGGTACTCGTTCGGACAGTTTTTCGGTACTCGCACGGATTCCACCTTTTCCAGATGCTCGCCCGGATTGTATCATTTGCCGGTACTGACCCTGATTCTACCCTTTTTCGGTACTCATTCGGACAGTTTTTCGGTACTCGCACGGATTCCACCTTTTCCCGATGCTCGCCCGGATTGTATCATTTTCGGGTATTGACCCTGATTCTACCCTTTTTCGGTACTCGTTCGAACAGTTTTTCGGTAATCGCACGGATTCCACCTTTTCCCGATGCTCGCCCGGATTGTATCATTTTCCGGTACTGACCCTGATTCTACCCTTTTTCGGTACTCGTTCGGAAAGTTTTTCCGTACTCGCACGGATTGTAACTTTTCCCGATGTTCGCCCGGATTATATCATTTGCCGGTACTGACCCTGATTCTACCCTTTTTCGGTACTCGTTCGGACAGTTTTTCGGTACTCGCACGGATTCCACCTTTTCCCGGTGCTCGCCCGGATTGTATCATTTTCCGGTAGTGACCCTGATTCTACCCTTTTTCGGTACTCGTTCGGACAGTTTTTCGGTACTCGCACGGATTCCACCTTTTCCCGATGCTCGCCCGGATTGTATCATTTTCCGGTACTGACCCTGATTCTACCTTTTTTCGGAACACGTTCGGAAAGTTTTTCCGTACTCGCACGGATTGTAACTCTTCCCGATGCTCGCCCGGATTGTATCATTTGCCGGTACTGACCCTGATTCTACCATTTTTCGGTACTCGTTCGGACAGTTTTTCGGTACTCGCACGGATTCCACCTTTTCCAGATGCTCGCCCGGATTGTATCATTTGCCGGTACTGACCCTGATTCTACCCTTTTTCGGTACTCCTTCGGACAGTTTTTCGGTACTCGCACGGATTCCACCTTTTCCCGATGCTAGCCCGGATTGTATCATTTTCCTGTACTGACCCTGATTCTACCCTTTTTCGGTACTCATTCGGATAGTTTTTCGGTACTCGCACGGATTCCACCTTTTCCCGATGCTCGCCCGGATTGTATCATTTTCCGGTACTGACCCTGATTCTACCCTTTTTCGGTACTCGTTCGGACAGTTTTTCGGTACTCGCACGGATTCCACCTTTTCCCGATGCTCGCCCGGATTGTATCATTTTTCGGTACTGACCCTGATTCTACCCTTTTTCGGTACTCGTTCGGAAAGTTTTTCCGTACTCGCACGGATTGTAACTTTTCCCGATGTTCGCCCGGATTATATCATTTGCCGGTACTGACATTGATTCTACCCTTTTTCGGTACTCGTTCGGACAGTTTTTCGGTACTCGCACGGATTCCACCTTTTCCCGATGCTCGCCCGGATTGTATCATTTTCCGGTACTGACCCTGATTCTACCCTTTTTCGGTACTCGTTCGGAAAGTTTTTCCGTACTCGCACGGATTGTAACTCTTCCCGATGCTCGCCCGGATTGTATCATTTGCCGGTACTGAGCTTGATTCTACCCTTTTTCGGTACTCGTTCGGACAGTTTTTCGGTACTCGCACGGATTCCACCTTTTCCCGATGCTCGCCCGGATTGTATCATTTTCCGGTACTGACCCTGATTCTACCCTTTTTCGGTACTCGTTCGGACAGTTTTTCGGTACTCGCACGGATTCCACCTTTTCCCGATGCTCGCCCGGATTGTATCATTTGCCGGTACTGACCCTGATTCTACCCTTTTTCGGTACTCCTTCGGACAGTTTTTCGGTACTCGCACGGATTCCACCTTTTCCCGATGCTCGCCCGGATTGTATCATTTTCCTGTACTGACCCTGATTCTACCTTTTTTCGGAACACGTTCGGAAAGTTTTTCCGTACTCGCACGGATTGTAACTCTTCCCGATGCTCGCCCGGATTGTATCATTTGCCGGTACTGAGCTTGATTCTACCCTTTTTCGGTACTCGTTCGGACAGTTTTTCGGTACTCGCACGGATTCCACCTTTTCCCGATGCTCGCCCGGATTGTATCATTTTCCGGTACTGACCCTGATTCTACCCTTTTTCGGTACTCGTTCGGACAGTTTTTCGGTACTCGCACGGATTCCACCTTTTCCCGATGCTCGCCCGGATTGTATCATTTGCCGGTACTGACCCTGATTCTACCCTTTTTCGGTACTCCTTCGGACAGTTTTTCGGTACTCGCACGGATTCCACCTTTTCCCGATGCTCGCCCGGATTGTATCATTTTCCTGTACTGACCCTGATTCTACCCTTTTTCGGTACTCGTTCGGACAGTTTTTCGGTACTCGCACGGATTCCACCTTTTCCCGATGCTCGCCCGGATTGTATCATTTTCCGGTACTGACCCTGATTCTACCCTTTTTCGGTACTCGTTCGGACAGTTTTTCGGTACTCGCACGGATTCCACCTTTTCCCGATGCTCGCCCGGATTGTATCATTTTTCGGTACTGACCCTGATTCTACCCTTTTTCGGTACTCGTTCGGAAAGTTTTTCCGTACTCGCACGGATTGTAACTTTTCCCGACGTTCGCCCGGATTATATCATTTGCCGGTACTGACCCTGATTCTACCCTTTTTCGGTACTCCTTCGGACAGTTTTTCGGTACTCGCACGGATTCCACCTTTTCCCGATGCTCGCCCGGATTGTATCATTTTCCGGTACTGACCCTGATTCTACCCTTTTTCGGTACTCGTTCGGAAAGTTTTTCCGTACTCGCTCGGATTGTAACTCTTCCCGATGCTCGCCCAAATTGTATCATTTGCCGGTATTGACCCTGATTCTACCCTTTTTCGGTACTCGTTCGGACAGTTTTTCGGTACTCGCACGGATTCCACCTTTTCCCGATGCTCGCCCGGATTGTATCATTTTCCGGTACTGACCCTGATTCTACCCTTTTTCGGTACTCGTTCGGACAGTTTTTCGGTACTCGCACGGATTCCACCTTTTCCCGATGCTCGCCCGGATTGTATCATTTGCCGGTACTGACCCTGATTCTACCCTTTTTCGGTACTCCTTCGGACAGTTTTTCGGTACTCGCACGGATTCCACCTTTTCCCGATGCTCGCCCGGATTGTATCATTTTCCTGTACTGACCCTGATTCTACCCTTTTTCGGTACTCGTTCGGACAGTTTTTCGGTACTCGCACGGATTCCACCTTTTCCCGATGCTCGCCCGGATTGTATCATTTGCCGGTACTGACCCTGATTCTACCCTTTTTCGGTACTCCTTCGGACAGTTTTTCGGTACTCGCACGGATTCCACCTTTTCCCGATGCTCGCCCGGATTGCATCATTTTTCGGTACTGACCCTGATTCTACCCTTTTTCGGTACTCGTTCGTAAAGTTTTTCCGTACTCGCACGGATTGTAACTTTTCCCGATGTTCGCCCGGATTATATCATTTGCCGGTACTGACCCTTATTCTATCCCATTTCGGTACTCGTTCGGACAGTTTTTCGGTACTCGCACGGATTCCACCTTTTCCCGATGCTCGCCCGGATTGTATCATTTTCCGGTACTGACCCTGATTCTACCCTTTTTCGGTACTCGTTCGGACAGTTTTTCGGTACTCGCACGGATGCCACCTTTTCCCGATGCTCGCCCGGATTGTATCATTTTCCGGTACTGACCCTGATTCTACCCTTTTTCGGTACTCATTCGGAAAGTTTTTCCGTACTCGCACGGATTGTAACTCTTCCCGATGCTCGCCCGGATTGTATCATTTGCCGGTACTGACCTTGATTCTACCCTTTTTCGGTACTCGTTCGGACAGTTTTTCGGTACTGGCACGGATTCCACCTTTTCCCAATGCTCGCCCGGATTGTATCATTTTCCCGTATTGGCCCTGATTCTACCCTTTTTCGGTACTCGTTCGAACAGTTTTTCGGTACTCGCACGGATTCCACCTTTTCCCGATGCTCGCCCGGATTGTATCATTTTCCGGTACTGACCCTGATTCTACCCTTTTTCGGTACTCGTTCGGACAGTTTTTCGGTACTCGCACGGATTCCACCTTTTCCCGATGCTCGCCCGGATTGTATCATTTTCCGGTACTGACCCTGATTCTACCCTTTTTCGGTACTCGTTCGGACAGTTTTTCGGTACTCGCACGGATTCCACCTTTTCCCGATGCTCGCCCGGATTGTATCATTTTTCGGTACTGACCCTGATTCTACCCTTTTTCGGTACTCGTTCGGAAAGTTTTTCCGTACTCGCACGGACTGTAACTTTTCCCGATGTTCGCCCGGATTATATCATTTGCCGGTACTGACCCTGATTCTACCCTTTTTCGGTACTCGTTCGGAAAGTTTTTCCGTACTCGCACGGATTGTAACTCTTCCCGATGCTCGCCCGGATTGTATCATTTGCCGGTATTGACCTTGATTCTACCCTTTTTCGGTACTCGTTCGGACAGTTTTTCGGTACTCGCACGGATTCCACCTTTTCCCGATGCTCGCCCGGATTGTATCATTTTCCGGTACTGACCCTGATTCTACCCTTTTTCGGTACTCGTTCGGAAAGTTTTTCCGTACTCGCACGGATTGTAACTTTTCCCGATGTTCGCCCGGATTATATCATTTGCCGGTACTGACCCTGATTCTATCCCTTTTCGGTACTCGTTCGGACAGTTTTTCGGTACTCGCACGGATTCCACCTTTTCCCGATGCTCGCCCGGATTGTATCATTTTCCGGTACTGGCCCTGATTCTACCCTTTTTCGGTACTCGTTCGGAAAGTTTTTCCGTACTCGCACGGATTGTAACTTTTCCCGATGTTCGCCCGGATTATATCATTTGCCGGTACTGACCCTGATTCTACCCTTTTTCGGTAATCGTTCGGAAAGTTTTTCTGTACTCGCACGGATTGTAACTTTTCCCGATGTTCGCCCGGATTATATCATTTGCCGGTACTGACCCTGATTCTACCCTTTTTCGGTACTCGTTCGGACAGTTTTTCGGTACTCGCACGGATTCCACCTTTTCCCGATGCTCGCCCGGATTGCATCATTTTTCGGTACTGACCCTGATTCTACCCTTTTTCGGTACTCGTTCGGAAAGTTTTTCCGTACTCGCACGGACTGTAACTTTTCCCGATGTTCGCCCGGATTATATCATTTGCCGGTACTGACCCTGATTCTATCCCTTTTCGGTACTCGTTCGGACAGTTTTTCGGTCCTCGCACGGATTCCACCTTTTCCCAATGCTCGCCCGGATTGTATCATTTTCCGGTACTGACCCTGATTCTACCCTTTTTCGGTACTCGTTCGGACAGTTTTTCGGTACTCGCACGGATTCCACCTTTTCCCGATGCTCGCCCGGATTGTATCATTTTCCGGTACTGACCCTGATTCTACCCTTTTTCGGTACTCGTTCGGACAGTTTTTCGGTACTCGCACGGATTCCACCTTTTCCCGATGCTCGCCCGGATTGTATCATTTTCCGGTACTGACCCTGATTCTACCCTTTTTCGGTACTCGTTCGGACAGTTTTTCGGTACTCGCACGGATTCCACCTTTTCCCGATGCTCGCCCGGATTGCATCATTTTTCGGTACTGACCCTGATTCTACCCTTTTTCGGTACTCGTTCGGAAAGTTTTTCCGTACTCGCACGGACTGTAACTTTTCCCGATGTTCGCCCGGATTATATCATTTGCCGGTACTGACCCTGATTCTATCCCTTTTCGGTACTCGTTCGGACAGTTTTTCGGTCCTCGCACGGATTCCACCTTTTCCCGATGCTCACCCGGATTGTATTATTTTCCGGTACTGACCCTGATTCTACCCTTTTTCGGTACTCGTTCGGACAGTTTTTCGGTACTCGCACGGATTCCACCTTTTCCCGATGCTCACCCGGATTGTATTATTTTCCGGTACTGACCCTGATTCTACCCTTTTTCGGTACTCGTTCGGACAGTTTTTCGGTACTCGCACGGATTCCACCTTTTCCCGATGCTCGCCCGGATTGTATCATTTTCCGGTACTGACCCTGATTCTACCCTTTTTCGGTACTCGTTCGGACAGTTTTTCGGTACTCGCACGGATTCCACCTTTTCCCGATGCTCGCCCGGATTGTATCATTTTCCGGTACTGACCCTGATTCTACCCTTTTTCGGTACTCGTTCGGAAAGTTTTTCCGTACTCGCACGAATTGTAACTTTTCCCGATGCTCACCCGGATTGTATCATTTTCCGGTACTGACCCTGATTCTACCCTTTTTCGGTACTCGTTCGGACAGTTTTTCGGTACTCGCACGGATTCCACCTTTTCCCGATGCTCGCCCGGATTGTATCATTTTCCGGTACTGACCCTGATTCTACCCTTTTTCGGTACTCGTTCGGACAGTTTTTCGGTACTCGCACGGATTCCACCTTTTCCCGATGCTCGCCCGGATTGCATCATTTTTCGGTACTGACCCTGATTCTACCCTTTTTCGGTACTCGTTCGGAAAGTTTTTCCGTACTCGCACGGACTGTAACTTTTCCCGATGTTCGCCCGGATTATATCATTTGCCGGTACTGACCCTGATTCTATCCCTTTTCGGTACTCGTTCGGACAGTTTTTCGGTCCTCGCACGGATTCCACCTTTTCCCGATGCTCGCCCGGATTGTATCATTTTCCGGTACTGACCCTGATTCTACCCTTTTTCGGTACTCGTTCGGACAGTTTTTCGGTACTCGCACGGATTCCACCTTTTCCCGATGCTCGCCCGGATTGTATCATTTTCCGGTACTGACCCTGATTCTACCCTTTTTCGGTACTCGTTCGGAAAGTTTTTCCGTACTCGCACGAATTGTAACTTTTCCCGATGCTCACCCGGATTGTATCATTTTCCGGTACTGACCCTGATTCTACCCTTTTTCGGTACTCGTTCGGACAGTTTTTCGGTACTCGCACGGATTCCACCTTTTCCCGATGCTCGCCCGGATTGTATCATTTTCCGGTACTGACCCTGATTCTACCCTTTTTCGGTACTCGTTCGGAAAGTTTTTCCGTACTCGCACGGACTGTAACTGTTCCCGATGTTCGCCCGGATTATATCATTTGCCGGTACTGACCCTGATTCTATCCCTTTTCGGTACTCGTTCGGACAGTTTTTCGGTCCTCGCACGGATTCCACCTTTTCCCGATGCTCACCCGGATTGTATCATTTTCCGGTACTGACCCTGATTCTACCCTTTTTCGGTACTCGTTCGGACAGTTTTTCGGTACTCGCACGGATTCCACCTTTTCCCGATGCTCGCCCGGATTGTATCATTTTCCGGTACTGACCCTGATTCTACCCTTTTTCGGTACTCGTTCGGAAGGTTTTTCCGTACTCGCACGAATTGTAACTTTTCCCGATGCTCACCCAGATTGTATCATTTTCCGGTACTGACCCTGATTCTACCCTTTTTCGGTACTCGTTCGGACAGTTTTTCGGTACTCGCACGGATTCCACCTTTTCCCGATGCTCGCCCGGATTGTATCATTTTCCGGTACTGACCCTGATTCTACCCTTTTTCGGTACTCGTTCGGACAGTTTTTCGGTACTCGCACGGATTCCACCTTTTCCCGATGCTCGCCCGGATTGTATCATTTTCCGGTACTGACCCTGATTCTACCCTTTTTCGGTACTCGTTCGGAAAGTTTTTCCGTACTCGCACGGATTGTAACTTTTCCTGATGTTCGCCCGGATTATATCATTTGCCGGTACTGACCCTGATTCTACCCTTTTTCGGTACTCGTTCGGACAGTTTTTCGGTACTCGCACGGATTGCACCTTTTCCCGATGCTCGCCCGGATTGTATCATTTGCCGGTACTGACCCTGATTCTACCCTTTTTCGGTACTCGTTCGGACAGTTTTTCGGTACTCGCACGGATTCCACCTTTTCCCGATGCTCGCCCGGATTGCATCATTTTTCGGTACTGACCCTGATTCTACCCTTTTTCGGTACTCGTTCGGAAAGTTTTTCCGTACTCGCACGGACTGTAACTTTTCCCGATGTTCGCCCGGATTATATCATTTGCCGGTACTGACCCTGATTCTATCCCTTTTCGGTACTCGTTCGGACAGTTTTTCGGTCCTCGCACGGATTCCACCTTTTCCCGATGCTCGCCCGGATTGTATCATTTTCCGGTACTGACCCTGATTCTACCCTTTTTCGGTACTCGTTCGGACAGTTTTTCGGTACTCGCACGGATTCCACCTTTTCCCGATGCTCGCCCGGATTGTATCATTTTCCGGTACTGACCCTGATTCTACCCTTTTTCGGTACTCGTTCGGAAAGTTTTTCCGTACTCGCACGAATTGTAACTTTTCCCGATGCTCACCCGGATTGTATCATTTTCCGGTACTGACCCTGATTCTACCCTTTTTCGGTACTCGTTCGGACAGTTTTTCGGTACTCGCACGGATTCCACCTTTTCCCGATGCTCGCCCGGATTGTATCATTTTCCGGTACTGACCCTGATTCTACCCTTTTTCGGTACTCGTTCGGAAAGTTTTTCCGTACTCGCACGGACTGTAACTGTTCCCGATGTTCGCCCGGATTATATCATTTGCCGGTACTGACCCTGATTCTATCCCTTTTCGGTACTCGTTCGGACAGTTTTTCGGTCCTCGCACGGATTCCACCTTTTCCCGATGCTCACCCGGATTGTATCATTTTCCGGTACTGACCCTGATTCTACCCTTTTTCGGTACTCGTTCGGACAGTTTTTCGGTACTCGCACGGATTCCACCTTTTCCCGATGCTCGCCCGGATTGTATCATTTTCCGGTACTGACCCTGATTCTACCCTTTTTCGGTACTCGTTCGGAAGGTTTTTCCGTACTCGCACGAATTGTAACTTTTCCCGATGCTCACCCAGATTGTATCATTTTCCGGTACTGACCCTGATTCTACCCTTTTTCGGTACTCGTTCGGACAGTTTTTCGGTACTCGCACGGATTCCACCTTTTCCCGATGCTCGCCCGGATTGTATCATTTTCCGGTACTGACCCTGATTCTACCCTTTTTCGGTACTCGTTCGGACAGTTTTTCGGTACTCGCACGGATTCCACCTTTTCCCGATGCTCGCCCGGATTGTATCATTTTCCGGTACTGACCCTGATTCTACCCTTTTTCGGTACTCGTTCGGAAAGTTTTTCCGTACTCGCACGGATTGTAACTTTTCCTGATGTTCGCCCGGATTATATCATTTGCCGGTACTGACCCTGATTCTACCCTTTTTCGGTACTCGTTCGGACAGTTTTTCGGTACTCGCACGGATTGCACCTTTTCCCGATGCTCGCCCGGATTGTATCATTTGCCGGTACTGACCCTGATTCTACCCTTTTTCGGTACTCGTTCGGACAGTTTTTCGGTACTCGCACGGATTCCACCTTTTCCCGATGCTCGCCCGGATTGCATCATTTTTCGGTACTGACCCTGATTCTACCCTTTTTCGGTACTCGTTCGGAAAGTTTTTCCGTACTCGCACGGACTGTAACTTTTCCCGATGTTCGCCCGGATTATATCATTTGCCGGTACTGACCCTGATTCTATCCCTTTTCGGTACTCGTTCGGACAGTTTTTCGGTCCTCGCACGGATTCCACCTTTTCCCGATGCTCGCCCGGATTGTATCATTTTCCGGTACTGACCCTGATTCTACCCTTTTTCGGTACTCGTTCGGACAGTTTTTCGGTACTCGCACGGATTCCACCTTTTCCCGATGCTCGCCCGGATTGTATCATTTTCCGGTACTGACCCTGATTCTACCCTTTTTCGGTACTCGTTCGGAAAGTTTTTCCGTACTCGCACGAATTGTAACTTTTCCCGATGCTCACCCGGATTGTATCATTTTCCGGTACTGACCCTGATTCTACCCTTTTTCGGTACTCGTTCGGACAGTTTTTCGGTACTCGCACGGATTCCACCTTTTCCCGATGCTCGCCCGGATTGTATCATTTTCCGGTACTGACCCTGATTCTACCCTTTTTCGGTACTCGTTCGGAAAGTTTTTTCGTACTCGCACGGACTGTAACTGTTCCCGATGTTCGCCCGGATTATATCATTTGCCGGTACAGACCCTGATTCTATCCCTTTTCGGTACTCGTTCGGACAGTTTTTCGGTCCTCGCACGGATTCCACCTTTTCCCGATGCTCACCCGGATTGTATCATTTTCCGGTACTGACCCTGATTCTACCCTTTTTCGGTACTCGTTCGGACAGTTTTTCGGTACTCGCACGGATTCCACCTTTTCCCGATGCTCGCCCGGATTGTATCATTTTCCGGTACTGACCCTGATTCTACCCTTTTTCGGTACTCGTTCGGAACGTTTTTCCGTACTCGCACGAATTGTAACTTTTCCCGATGCTCACCCGGATTGTATCATTTTCCGGTACTGACCCTGATTCTACCCTTTTTCGGTACTCGTTCGGACAGTTTTTCGGTACTCGCACGGATTCCACCTTTTCCCGATGCTCGCCCGGATTGTATCATTTTCCGGTACTGACCCTGATTCTACCCTTTTTCGGTACTCGTTCGGACAGTTTTTCGGTACTCGCACGGATTCCACCTTTTCCCGATGCTCGCCCGGATTGTATCATTTTCCGGTACTGACCCTGATTCTACCCTTTTTCGGTACTCGTTCGGAAAGTTTTTCCGTACTCGCACGGACTGTAACTGTTCCCGATGTTCGCCCGGATTATATCATTTGCCGGTACTGACCCTGATTCTATCCCTTTTCGGTACTCGTTCGGACAGTTTTTCGGTCCTCGCACGGATTCCACCTTTTCCCGATGCTCACCCGGATTGTATCATTTTCCGGTACTGACCCTGATTCTACCCTTTTTCGGTACTCGTTCGGACAGTTTTTCGGTACTCGCACGGATTCCACCTTTTCCCGATGCTCGCCCGGATTGTATCATTTTCCGGTACTGACCCTGATTCTACCCTTTTTCGGTACTCGTTCGGAACGTTTTTCCGTACTCGCACGAATTGTAACTTTTCCCGATGCTCACCCGGATTGTATCATTTTCCGGTACTGACCCTGATTCTACCCTTTTTCGGTACTCGTTCGGACAGTTTTTCGGTACTCGCACGGATTCCACCTTTTCCCGATGCTCGCCCGGATTGTATCATTTTCCGGTACTGACCCTGATTCTACCCTTTTTCGGTACTCGTTCGGACAGTTTTTCGGTACTCGCACGGATTCCACCTTTTCCCGATGCTCGCCCGGATTGTATCATTTTCCGGTACTGACCCTGATTCTACCCTTTTTCGGTACTCGTTCGGAAAGTTTTTCCGTACTCGCACGGATTGTAACTTTTCCTGATGTTCGCCCGGATTATATCATTTGCCGGTACTGACCCTGATTCTACCCTTTTTCGGTACTCGTTCGGACAGTTTTTCGGTACTCGCACGGATTCCACCTTTTCCCGATGCTCGCCCGGATTGTATCATTTTCGGGTATTGACCCTGATTCTACCCTTTTTCGGTACTCGTTCGAACAGTTTTTCGGTAATCGCACGGATTCCACCTTTTCCCGATGCTCGCCCCGGATTGTATCATTTTCCGGTACTGACCCTGATTCTACCCTTTTTCGGTACTCGTTCGGAAAGTTTTTCCGTACTCGCACGAATTGTAACTTTTCCCGATGCTCACCCGGATTGTATCATTTTCCGGTACTGACCCTGATTCTACCCTTTTTCGGTACTCGTTCGGACAGTTTTTCGGTACTCGCACGGATTCCACCTTTTCCCGATGCTCGCCCGGATTGTATCATTTTCCGGTACTGACCCTGATTCTACCCTTTTTCGGTACTCGTTCGGACAGTTTTTCGGTACTCGCACGGATTCCACCTTTTCCCGATGCTCGCCCGGATTGCATCATTTTTCGGTACTGACCCTGATTCTACCCTTTTTCGGTACTCGTTCGGAAAGTTTTTCCGTACTCGCACGGACTGTAACTTTTCCCGATGTTCGCCCGGATTATATCATTTGCCGGTACTGACCCTGATTCTATCCCTTTTTCGGTACTCGTTCGGACAGTTTTTCGGTACTCGCACGGATTCCACCTTTTCCCGATGCTCGCCCGGATTGTATCATTTTCCGGTACTGACCCTGATTCTACCCTTTTTCGGTACTCGTTCGGAAAGTTTTTCCGTACTCGCACGGATTGTAACTTTTCCTGATGTTCGCCCGGATTATATCATTTGCCGGTACTGACCCTGATTCTACCCTTTTTCGGTACTCGTTCGGACAGTTTTTCGGTACTCGCACGGATTCCACCTTTTCCCGATGCTCGCCCGGATTGTATCATTTTCGGGTATTGACCCTGATTCTACCCTTTTTCGGTACTCGTTCGAACAGTTTTTCGGTAATCGCACGGATTCCACCTTTTCCCGATGCTCGCCCGGATTGTATCATTTTCCGGTACTGACCCTGATTCTACCCTTTTTCGGTACTCGTTCGGAAAGTTTTTCCGTACTCGCACGAATTGTAACTTTTCCCGATGCTCACCCGGATTGTATCATTTTCCGGTACTGACCCTGATTCTACCCTTTTTCGGTACTCGTTCGGACAGTTTTTCGGTACTCGCACGGATTCCACCTTTTCCCGATGCTCGCCCGGATTGTATCATTTTCCGGTACTGACCCTGATTCTACCCTTTTTCGGTACTCGTTCGGACAGTTTTTCGGTACTCGCACGGATTCCACCTTTTCCCGATGCTCGCCCGGATTGTATCATTTTCCGGTACTGACCCTGATTCTACCCTTTTTCGGTACTCGTTCGGAAAGTTTTTCCGTACTCGCACGGATTGTAACTTTTCCTGATGTTCGCCCGGATTATATCATTTGCCGGTACTGACCCTGATTCTACCCTTTTTCGGTACTCGTTCGGACAGTTTTTCGGTACTCGCACGGATTGCACCTTTTCCCGATGCTCGCCCGGATTGTATCATTTGCCGGTACTGACCCTGATTCTACCCTTTTTCGGTACTCGTTCGGACAGTTTTTCGGTACTCGCACGGATTCCACCTTTTCCAGATGCTCGCCCGGATTGTATCATTTTCCTGTATTGACCCTGATTCTACCCTTTTTCGGTACTCGTTCGGACAGTTTTTCGGTACTCGCACGGATTCCACCTTTTCCCGATGCTCGCCCGGATTGTATCATTTGCCGGTACTGACCCTGATTCTACCCTTTTTCGGTACTCGTTCGGACAGTTTTTCGGTACTCGCACGGATTCCACCTTTTCCCGATGCTCGCCCGGATTGTATCATTTGCCGGTACTGACCCTGATTCTACCCTTTTTCGGTACTCATTCGGACAGTTTTTCGGTACTCGCACGGATTCCACCTTTTCCCGATGCTCGCCCGGATTGTATAATTTCCCGGTACTGACCCTGATTCTACCATTTTTCGGTACTCGTTCGTACAGTCTTTCGGTACTCGCACGGATTCCACCTTTTCCCGATGCTCGCCCGGATTGTATCATTTTCCGGTACTGACCCTGATTCTACCCTTTTTCGGAACACGTTCGGAATGTTTTTCCGTACTCGCACGGATTGTAACTTTTCCCGATGTTCGCCCGGATTATATCATTTGCCGGTACTGACCCTGATTCTACCCCTTTTCGGTACTCGTTCGGACAGTTTTTCGGTACTCGCACGGATTGCACCTTTTCCCGATGCTCGCCCGGATTGTATCATTTGCCGGTACTGACCCTGATTCTACCCTTTTTCGGTACTCGTTCGGACAGTTTTTCGGTACTCGCACGGATTCCACCTTTTCCAGATGCTCGCCCGGATTGTATCATTTTCCTGTACTGACCCTGATTCTACCCTTTTTCGGTACTCGTTCGGACAGTTTTTCGGTACTCGCACGGATTCCACCTTTTCCCGATGCTCGCCCGGATTGTATCATTTTCCGGTACTGACCCTGATTCTACCCTTTTTCGGTACTCGTTCGGACAGTTTTTCGGTACTCGCACGGATTCCACCTTTTCCCGATGCTCGCCCGGATTGTATCATTTTCCGGTACTGACCCTGATTCTACCCTTTTTCGGTACTCGTTCGGAAAGTTTTTCCGTACTCGCACGGATTGTAACTTTTCCTGATGTTCGCCCGGATTATATCATTTGCCGGTACTGACCCTGATTCTACCCTTTTTCGGTACTCGTTCGGACAGTTTTTCGGTACTCGCACGGATTGCACCTTTTCCCGATGCTCGCCCGGATTGTATCATTTGCCGGTACTGACCCTGATTCTACCCTTTTTCGGTACTCGTTCGGACAGTTTTTCGGTACTCGCACGGATTCCACCTTTTCCAGATGCTCGCCCGGATTGTATCATTTTCCTGTATTGACCCTGATTCTACCCTTTTTCGGTACTCGTTCGGACAGTTTTTCGGTACTCGCACGGATTCCACCTTTTCCCGATGCTCGCCCGGATTGTATCATTTGCCGGTACTGACCCTGATTCTACCCTTTTTCGGTACTCGTTCGGACAGTTTTTCGGTACTCGCACGGATTCCACCTTTTCCCGATGCTCGCCCGGATTGTATCATTTGCCGGTACTGACCCTGATTCTACCCTTTTTCGGTACTCATTCGGACAGTTTTTCGGTACTCGCACGGATTCCACCTTTTCCCGATGCTCGCCCGGATTGTATAATTTCCCGGTACTGACCCTGATTCTACCATTTTTCGGTACTCGTTCGTACAGTCTTTCGGTACTCGCACGGATTCCACCTTTTCCCGATGCTCGCCCGGATTGTATCATTTTCCGGTACTGACCCTGATTCTACCCTTTTTCGGAACACGTTCGGAATGTTTTTCCGTACTCGCACGGATTGTAACTTTTCCCGATGTTCGCCCGGATTATATCATTTGCCGGTACTGACCCTGATTCTACCCTTTTTCGGTACTCGTTCGGACAGTTTTTCGGTACTCGCACGGATTCCACCTTTTCCCGATGCTCGCCCGGATTGTATCATTTTCGGGTATTGACCCTGATTCTACCCTTTTTCGGTACTCGTTCGAACAGTTTTTCGGTAATCGCACGGATTCCACCTTTTCCCGATGCTCGCCCGGATTGTATCATTTTCCGGTACTGACCCTGATTCTACCCTTTTTCGGTACTCGTTCGGAAAGTTTTTCCGTACTCGCACGAATTGTAACTTTTCCCGATGCTCACCCGGATTGTATCATTTTCCGGTACTGACCCTGATTCTACCCTTTTTCGGTACTCGTTCGGACAGTTTTTCGGTACTCGCACGGATTCCACCTTTTCCCGATGCTCGCCCGGATTGTATCATTTTCCGGTACTGACCCTGATTCTACCCTTTTTCGGTACTCGTTCGGACAGTTTTTCGGTACTCGCACGGATTCCACCTTTTCCCGATGCTCGCCCGGATTGTATCATTTTCCGGTACTGACCCTGATTCTACCCTTTTTCGGTACTCGTTCGGAAAGTTTTTCCGTACTCGCACGGATTGTAACTTTTCCTGATGTTCGCCCGGATTATATCATTTGCCGGTACTGACCCTGATTCTACCCTTTTTCGGTACTCGTTCGGACAGTTTTTCGGTACTCGCACGGATTGCACCTTTTCCCGATGCTCGCCCGGATTGTATCATTTGCCGGTACTGACCCTGATTCTACCCTTTTTCGGTACTCGTTCGGACAGTTTTTCGGTACTCGCACGGATTCCACCTTTTCCAGATGCTCGCCCGGATTGTATCATTTTCCTGTATTGACCCTGATTCTACCCTTTTTCGGTACTCGTTCGGACAGTTTTTCGGTACTCGCACGGATTCCACCTTTTCCCGATGCTCGCCCGGATTGTATCATTTGCCGGTACTGACCCTGATTCTACCCTTTTTCGGTACTCGTTCGGACAGTTTTTCGGTACTCGCACGGATTCCACCTTTTCCCGATGCTCGCCCGGATTGTATCATTTGCCGGTACTGACCCTGATTCTACCCTTTTTCGGTACTCATTCGGACAGTTTTTCGGTACTCGCACGGATTCCACCTTTTCCCGATGCTCGCCCGGATTGTATAATTTCCCGGTACTGACCCTGATTCTACCATTTTTCGGTACTCGTTCGTACAGTCTTTCGGTACTCGCACGGATTCCACCTTTTCCCGATGCTCGCCCGGATTGTATCATTTTCCGGTACTGACCCTGATTCTACCCTTTTTCGGAACACGTTCGGAATGTTTTTCCGTACTCGCACGGATTGTAACTTTTCCCGATGTTCGCCCGGATTATATCATTTGCCGGTACTGACCCTGATTCTACCCCTTTTCGGTACTCGTTCGGACAGTTTTTCGGTACTCGCACGGATTGCACCTTTTCCCGATGCTCGCCCGGATTGTATCATTTGCCGGTACTGACCCTGATTCTACCCTTTTTCGGTACTCGTTCGGACAGTTTTTCGGTACTCGCACGGATTCCACCTTTTCCAGATGCTCGCCCGGATTGTATCATTTTCCTGTACTGACCCTGATTCTACCCTTTTTCGGTACTCGTTCGGACAGTTTTTCGGTACTCGCACGGATTCCACCTTTTCCCGATGCTCGCCCGGATTGTATCATTTTCCGGTACTGACCCTGATTCTACCCTTTTTCGGTACTCGTTCGGACAGTTTTTCGGTACTCGCACGGATTCCACCTTTTCCCGATGCTCGCCCGGATTGTATCATTTTCCGGTACTGACCCTGATTCTACCCTTTTCCGGTACTCGTTCGGAAAGTTTTTCCGTACTCGCACGGATTGTAACTTTTCCTGATGTTCGCCCGGATTATATCATTTGCCGGTACTGACCCTGATTCTACCCTTTTTCGGTACTCGTTCGGACAGTTTTTCGGTACTCGCACGGATTCCACCTTTTCCCGATGCTCGCCCGGATTGTATCATTTTCGGGTATTGACCCTGATTCTACCCTTTTTCGGTACTCGTTCGAACAGTTTTTCGGTAATCGCACGGATTCCACCTTTTCCCGATGCTCGCCCGGATTGTATCATTTTCCGGTACTGACCCTGATTCTACCCTTTTTCGGTACTCGTTCGGAAAGTTTTTCCGTACTCGCACGGATTGTAACTTTTCCCGATGTTCGCCCGGATTATATCATTTGCCGGTACTGACCCTGATTCTACCCTTTTTCGGTACTCGTTCGGACAGTTTTTCGGTACTCGCACGGATTCCACCTTTTCCCGGTGCTCGCCCGGATTGTATCATTTTCCGGTAGTGACCCTGATTCTACCCTTTTTCGGTACTCGTTCGGACAGTTTTTCGGTACTCGCACGGATTCCACCTTTTCCCGATGCTCGCCCGGATTGTATCATTTTCCGGTACTGACCCTGATTCTACCCTTTTTCGGTACTCGTTCGGACAGTTTTTCGGTACTCGCACGGATTCCACCTTTTCCCGATGCTCGCCCGGATTGTATCATTTTCCGGTACTGACCCTGATTCTACCCTTTTTCGGTACTCGTTCGGACAGTTTTTCGGTACTCGCACGGATTCCACCTTTTCCCGATGCTCGCCCGGATTGCATCATTTTTCGGTACTGACCCTGATTCTACCCTTTTTCGGTACTCGTTCGGACAGTTTTTCGGTACTCGCACGGATTCCACCTTTTCCCGATGCTCGCCCGGATTGTATCATTTTCCGGTACTGACCCTGATTCTACCCTTTTTCGGTACTCGTTCGGAAAGTTTTTCCGTACTCGCACGAATTGTAACTTTTCCCGATGCTCACCCGGATTGTATCATTTTCCGGTACTGACCCTGATTCTACCCTTTTTCGGTACTCGTTCGGACAGTTTTTCGGTACTCGCACGGATTCCACCTTTTCCCGATGCTCGCCCGGATTGTATCATTTTCCTGTACTGACCCTGATTCTACCCTTTTTCGGTACTCGTTCGGACAGTTTTTCGGTACTCGCACGGATTCCACTCTTTCCCGATGCTCGCCCGGATTGTATCATTTTCCGGTACTGACCCTGATTCTACCCTTTTTCGGAACACGTTCGGAAAGTTTTTCCGTACTCGCACGGATTGTAACTCTTCCCGATGCTCGCCCGGATTGTATCATTTGCCGGTACTGACCCTGATTCTACCCTTTTTCGGTACTCGTTCGGACAGTTTTTCGGTACTCGCACGGATTCCACCTTTTCCCGATGCTCGCCCGGATTGTATCATTTTCCGGTACTGACCCTGATTCTACCCTTTTTCGGAACACGTTCGGAAAGTTTTTCCGTACTCGCACGGATTGTAACTCTTCCCGATGCTCGCCCGGCTTATATCATTTGCCGGTACTGACCCTGATTCTACCCCTTTTCGGTACTCGTTCGGACAGTTTTTCGGTACTCGCACGGATTCCACCTTTTCCCGATGCTCGCCCGGATTGTATCATTTTCCGGTATTGACCCTGATTCTACCCTTTTTCGGTACTCGTTCGGACAGTTTTTCGGTACTCACACGGATTCCACCTTTTCCCGATGCTCGCCCGGATTGTATCATTTTCCGGTACTGACCCTGATTCTACCCTTTTTCGGTACTCGTTCGGAAAGTTTTTCCGTACTCGCAGGGATTGTAACTTTTCCCGATGCTCGCCCGGATTGTATAATTTCCCGGTACTGACCCTGATTCTACCATTTTTCGGTACTCGTTCGGACAGTTTTTCGGTACTCGCACGGATTCCACCTTTTCCAGATGCTCGCCCGGATTGTATCATTCGCCGGTACTGACCCTGATTCTACCCTTTTTCGGTACTCGTTCGGACAGTTTTTCGGTACTCGCACGGATTCCACCTTTTCCCGATGCTCGCCCGGATTGTATAATTTCCCGGTACTGACCCTGATTCTACCATTTTTCGGTACTCGTTCGTACAGTCTTTCGGTATTCGCACGGATTCCACCTTTCCCAGATGCTCGCCCGGATTGTATCATTTGCCGGTGCTGACCCTAATTCTACCATTTTTCGGTACTCGTTCGGACAGTTTTTCGGTACTCGCACGGATTCCACCTTTTCCCGATGCTCGCCCGGATTGTATCATTTTCCGGTACTGACCCTGATTCTACCCTTTTTCGGTACTCGTTCGGAAAGTTTTTCCGTACTCGCACGGATTGTAACTCTTCCCGATGCTCGCCCGGATGGTATCATTTGCCGGTACTGACCCTGATTCTACCCCTTTTCGGTACTCGTTCGGACAGTTTTTCCGTACTCGCACGGATTCCACCTTTTCCCGATGCTCGCCCGGATTGTATCATTTTCCGGTACTGACCCTGATTCTACCCTCTTTCGGAACACGTTCGGAAAGTTTTTCCGTACTCGCACGGATTGTAACTCTTCCCGATGCTCGCCCGGATTGTATCATTTGCCGGTACTGACCCTGATTCTACCATTTTTCGGTACTCGTTCGGATAGTTTTTCGGTACTCGCACGGATTCCACCTTTTCCAGATGCTCGCCCGGATTGTATCATTTGCCGGTACTGACCCTGATTCTACCATTTTTCGGTACTCGTTCGGACAGTTTTTCGGTACTCGCACGGATTCCACCTTTTCCCGATGCTCGCCCGGATTGTATCATTTTCCGGTACTGACCCTGATTCTACCCTTTTTCGGAACACGTTCGGAAAGTTTTTCCGATGCTCGCACGGATTGTAACTCTTCCCGATGCTCGCCCGGATTGTATCATTTGCCGGTACTGACCCTGATTCTACCCTTTTTCGGTACTCGTTCGGACAGTTTTTCGGTACTCGCACGGATTCCACCTTTTCCCGATGCTCGCCCGGATTGTATCATTTTCCTGTACTAACCCTGATTCTACCCTTTTTCGGTACTCGTTCGGACAGTTTTTCGGTACTCGCACGGATTCCACTTTTTCCAGATGCTCGCCCGGATTGTATCATTTTCCGGTACTGACCCTGATTCTACCATTTTTCGGTACTCGTTCGGAAAGTTTTTCCGTACTCGCAGGGATTGTAACTTTTCCCGATGCTCGCCCGGATTGTATAATTTCCCGGTACTGACCCTGATTCTACCATTTTTCGGTACTCGTTCGGACAGTTTTTCGGTACTCGCACGGATTCCACCTTTTCCCGATGCTCGCCCGGATTGTATAATTTTCCGGTACTGACCCTGATTCTACCATTTTTCGGTACTCGTTCGGACAGTTTTTCGGTACTCGCACGGATTCCACCTTTTCCAGATGCTCGCCCGGATTGTATCATTTGCCGGTACTGACCCTGATTCTACCATTTTTCGGTACTCGTTCGGACAGTTTTTCGGTACTCGCACGGATTCCACCTTTTCCCGATGCTCGCCCGGATTGTATCATTTTCCGGTACTGACCCTGATTCTACCCTTTTTCGAAACACGTTCGGAAAGTTTTTCCGATGCTCGCACGGATTGTAACTCTTCCCGATGCTCGCCCGGATTGTATCATTTGCCGGTACTGACCCTGATTCTACCCTTTTTCGGTACTCGTTCGGACAGTTTTTCGGTACTCGCACGGATTCCACCTTTTCCCGATGCTGGCCCGGATTCTATCATTTTCCTGTACTGACCCTGATTCTACCCTTTTTCGGTACTCGTTCGGACAGTTTTTCGGTACTCGCACGGATTCCACTTTTTCCCAATGCTCGCCCGGATTGTATCATTTTCCGGTACTGACCCTGATTCTACCCTTTTTCAGTACTCGTTCGGAAAGTTTTTCCGTACTCGCACGGATTGTAACTCTTCCCGATGCTCGCCCGGATGGTATCATTTGCCGGTACTGACCCTGATTCTACCCTTTTTCGGTACTCGTTGGGACAGTTTTTCGGTACTCGCACGGATTCCACCTTTTCCCGATGCTCGCCCGGATTGTATCATTTTCCGGTACTGACCCTGATTCTACCCTTTTTCGGTACTCGTTCGGAAAGTTTTTCCGTACTCGCACGGATTGTAACTCTTCCCGATGCTCGCCCGGATTGTATCATTTGCCGGTACTGACCCTGATTCTACCCTTTTTCGGTACTCGTTCGGACAGTTTTTCGGTACTCGCACGGATTCCACTTTTTCCCGATGCTCGCCCGGATTGTATCATTTTCCGGTACTGACGCTGATTCTACCCTTTTTCGGAACACGTTCGGAAAGTTTTTCCGTACTCGCACGGATTGTAACTCTTCCCGATGCTCGCCCGGATTGTATCATTTGCCGGTACTGACCCTGATTCTACCCTTTTTCGGTACTCGTTCGGACAGTTTTTCGGTACTCGCACGGATTCCACCTTTTCCCGATGCTGGCCCGGATTGTATCATTTTCCGGTACTGACCCTGATTCTACCCTTTTTCGGTACTCGTTCGGAAAGTTTTTCCGTACTCGCACGGATTGTAACTCTTCCCGATGCTCGCCCGGATGGTATCATTTGCCGGTACTGACCCTGATTGTACCCCTTTTCGGTACTCGTTCGGACAGTTTTTCGGTACTCGCACGGATTCCACCTTTTCCCGATGCTCGCCCGGATTGTATCATTTTCCGGTACTGACCCTGATTCTACCCTTTTTCGAAACACGTTCGGAAAGTTTTTCCGATGCTCGCACGGATTGTAACTCTTCCCGATGCTCGCCCGGATTGTATCATTTGCCGGTACTGACCCTGATTCTACCCTTTTTCGGTACTCGTTCGGACAGTTTTTCGGTACTCGCACGGATTCCACCTTTTCCCGATGCTGGCCCGGATTGTATCATTTTCCTGTACTGACCCTGATTCTACCCTTTTTCGGTACTCGTTCGGACAGTTTTTCGGTACTCGCACGGATTCCACTTTTTCCCAATGCCCGCCCGGATTGTATCATTTTCCGGTACTGACCCTGATTCTACCATTTTTCGGTACTCGTTCGGAAAGTTTTTCCGTACTCGCAGGGATTGTAACTTTTCCCGATGCTCGCCCGGATTGTATAATTTCCCGGTACTGACCCTGATTCTACCATTTTTCGGTACTCGTTCGGACAGTTTTTCGGTACTCGCACGGATTCCACCTTTTCCCGATGCTCGCCCGGATTGTATCATTTTCCGGTACTGACCCTGATTCTACCATTTTTCGGTACTCGTTCGGACAGTTTTTCGGTACTCGCACGGATTCCACCTTTTCCAGATGCTCGCCCGGATTGTATCATTTGCCGGTACTGACCCTGATTCTACCATTTTTCGGTACTCGTTCGGACAGTTTTTCGGTACTCGCACGGATTCCACCTTTTCCCGATGCTCGCCCGGATTGTATCATTTTCCGGTACTGACCCTGATTCTACCCTTTTTCGGTACTCGTTCGGAAAGTTTTTCCGTACTCGCACGGATTGTAACTCTTCCCGATGCTCGCCCGGATGGTATCATTTGCCGGTACTGACCCTGATTCTACCCTTTTTCGGTACTCGTTGGGACAGTTTTTCGATACTCGCACGGATTCCACCTTTTCCCGATGCTCGCCCGGATTGTATCATTTTCCGGTACTGACCCTGATTCTACCCTTTTTCGGTACTCGTTCGGAAAGTTTTTCCGTACTCGCACGGATTGTAACTCTTCCCGATGCTCGCCCGGATTGTATCATTTGCCGGTACTGACCCTGATTCTACCCTTTTTCGGTACTCGTTCGGACAGTTTTTCGGTACTCGCACGGATTCCACTTTTTCCCGATGCTCGCCCGGATTGTATCATTTTCCGGTACTGACGCTGATTCTACCCTTTTTCGGAACACGTTCGAAAAGTTTTTCCGTACTCGCACGGATTGTAACTCTTCCCGATGCTCGCCCGGATTGTATCATTTGCCGGTACTGACCCTGATTCTACCCTTTTTCGGTACTCGTTCGGACAGTTTTTCGGTACTCGCACGGATTCCACCTTTTCCCGATGCTCGCCCGGATTGTATCATTTTCCGGTACTGACCCTGATTCTACCCTTTTTCGGTACTCGTTCGGAAAGTTTTTCCGTACTCGCACGGATTGTAACTCTTCCCGATGCTCGCCCGGATGGTATCATTTGCCGGTACTGACCCTGATTGTACCCCTTTTCGGTACTCGTTCGGACAGTTTTTCGGTACTCGCACGGATTCCACCTTTTCCCGATGCTCGCCCGGATTGTATCATTTTCCGGTACTGACCCTGATTCTACCCTTTTTCGAAACACGTTCGGAAAGTTTTTCCGATGCTCGCACGGATTGTAACTCTTCCCGATGCTCGCCCGGATTGTATCATTTGCCGGTACTGACCCTGATTCTACCCTTTTTCGGTACTCGTTCGGACAGTTTTTCGGTACTCGCACGGATTCCACCTTTTCCCGATGCTGGCCCGGATTCTATCATTTTCCTGTACTGACCCTGATTCTACCCTTTTTCGGTACTCGTTCGGACAGTTTTTCGGTACTCGCACGGATTCCACTTTTTCCCAATGCTCGCCCGGATTGTATCATTTTCCGGTACTGACCCTGATTCTACCATTTTTCGGTACTCGTTCGGAAAGTTTTTCCGTACTCGCAGGGATTGTAACTTTTCCCGATGCTCGCCCGGATTGTATAATTTCCCGGTACTGACCCTGATTCTACCATTTTTCGGTACTCGTTCGGACAGTTTTTCGGTACTCGCACGGATTCCACCTTTTCCCGATGCTCGCCCGGATTGTATCATTTTCCGGTACTGACCCTGATTCTACCATTTTTCGGTACTCGTTCGGACAGTTTTTCGGTACTCGCACGGATTCCACCTTTTCCAGATGCTCGCCCGGATTGTATCATTTGCCGGTACTGACCCTGATTCTACCATTTTTCGGTACTCGTTCGGACAGTTTTTCGGTACTCGCACGGATTCCACCTTTTCCCGATGCTCGCCCGGATTGTATCATTTTCCGGTACTGACCCTGATTCTACCCTTTTTCAGTACTCGTTCGGAAAGTTTTTCCGTACTCGCACGGATTGTAACTCTTCCCGATGCTCGCCCGGATGGTATCATTTGCCGGTACTGACCCTGATTCTACCCTTTTTCGGTACTCGTTGGGACAGTTTTTCGATACTCGCACGGATTCCACCTTTTCCCGATGCTCGCCCGGATTGTATCATTTTCCGGTACTGACCCTGATTCTACCCTTTTTCGGTACTCGTTCGGAAAGTTTTTCCGTACTCGCACGGATTGTAACTCTTCCCGATGCTCGCCCGGATTGTATCATTTGCCGGTACTGACCCTGATTCTACCCTTTTTCGGTACTCGTTCGGACAGTTTTTCGGTACTCGCACGGATTCCACTTTTTCTCGATGCTCGCCCGGATTGTATCATTTTCCGGTACTGACGCTGATTCTACCCTTTTTCGGAACACGTTCGGAAAGTTTTTCCGTACTCGCACGGATTGTAACTCTTCCCGATGCTCGCCCGGATTGTATCATTTGCCGGTACTGACCCTGATTCTACCCTTTTTCGGTACTCGTTCGGACAGTTTTTCGGTACTCGCACGGATTCCACCTTTTCCCGATGCTCGCCCGGATTGTATCATTTTCCGGTACTGACCCTGATTCTACCCTTTTTCGGTACTCGTTCGGAAAGTTTTTCCGTACTCGCACGGATTGTAACTCTTCCCGATGCTCGCCCGGATGGTATCATTTGCCGGTACTGACCCTGATTGTACCCCTTTTCGGTACTCGTTCGGACAGTTTTTCGGTACTCGCACGGATTCCACCTTTTCCCGATGCTCGCCCGGATTGTATCATTTTCCGGTACTGACCCTGATTCTACCCTTTTTCGAAACACGTTCGGAAAGTTTTTCCGATGCTCGCACGGATTGTAACTCTTCCCGATGCTCGCCCGGATTGTATCATTTGCCGGTACTGAGCCTGATTCTACCCTTTTTCGGTACTCGTTCGGACAGTTTTTCGGTACTCGCACGGATTCCACCTTTTCCCGATGCTCGCTCGGATTGTATCATTTTCCGGTACTGACCCTGATTCTACCATTTTTCGGTACTCGTTCGGACAGTTTTTCGGTACTCGCACGGATTCCACCTTTTCCAGATGCTCGCCCGGATTGTATCATTTGCCGGTACTGACCCTGATTCTACCATTTTTCGGTACTCGTTCGGACAGTTTTTCGGTACTCGCACGGATTCCACCTTTTCCCGATGCTCGCCCGGATTGTATCATTTTCCGGTACTGACCCTGATTCTACCCTTTTTCGGTACTCGTTCGGAAAGTTTTTCCGTACTCGCACGGATTGTAACTCTTCCCGATGCTCGCCCGGATGGTATCATTTGCCGGTACTGACCCTGATTCTACCCTTTTTCGGTACTCGTTGGGACAGTTTTTCGATACTCGCACGGATTCCACCTTTTCCCGATGCTCGCCCGGATGGTATCATTTGCCGGTACTGACCCTGATTCTACCCTTTTTCGGTACTCGTTGGGACAGTTTTTCGATACTCGCACGGATTCCACCTTTTCCCGATGCTCGCCCGGATTGTATCATTTTCCGGTACTGACCCTGATTCTACCCTTTTTTGGTACTCGTTCGGAAAGTTTTTCCGTACTCGCACGGATTGTAACTCTTCCCGATGCTCGCCCGGATTGTATCATTTGCCGGTACTGACCCTGATTCTACCCTTTTTCGGTACTCGTTCGGACAGTTTTTCGGTACTCGCACGGATTCCACTTTTTCTCGATGCTCGCCCGGATTGTATCATTTTCCGGTACTGACGCTGATTCTACCCTTTTTCGGAACACGTTCGGAAAGTTTTTCCGTACTCGCACGGATTGTAACTCTTCCCGATGCTCGCCCGGATTGTATCATTTGCCGGTACTGACCCTGATTCTACCCTTTTTCGGTACTCGTTCGGACAGTTTTTCGGTACTCGCACGGATTCCACCTTTTCCCGATGCTCGCCCGGATTGTATCATTTTCCGGTACTGACCCTGATTCTACCCTTTTTCGGTACTCGTTCGGAAAGTTTTTCCGTACTCGCACGGATTGTAACTCTTCCCGATGCTCGCCCGGATGGTATCATTTGCCGGTACTGACCCTGATTCTACCCTTTTTCGGTACTCGTTGGGACAGTTTTTCGATACTCGCACGGATTCCACCTTTTCCCGATGCTCGCCCGGATTGTATCTTTTTCCGGTACTGACCCTGATTCTACCCTTTTTCGGTACTCGTTCGGAAAGTTTTTCCGTACTCGCACGGATTGTAACTCTTCCCGATGCTCGCCCGGATTGTATCATTTGCCGGTACTGACCCTGATTCTACCCTTTTTCGGTACTCGTTCGGACAGTTTTTCGGTACTCGCACGGATTCCACTTTTTCCCGATGCTCGCCCGGATTGTATCATTTTCCGGTACTGACGCGGATTCTACCCTTTTTCGGAACACGTTCGAAAAGTTTTTCCGTACTCGCACGGATTGTAACTCTTCCCGATGCTCGCCCGGATTGTATCATTTGCCGGTACTGACCCTGATTCTACCCTTTTTCGGTGCTCGTTCGGACAGTTTTTCGGTACTCGCACGGATTCCACCTTTTCCCGATGCTGGCCCGGATTCTATCATTTTCCTGTACTGACCCTGATTCTACCCTTTTTCGGTACTCGTTCGGACAGTTTTTCGGTACTCGCACGGATTCCACCTTTTCCCGATGCTCGCCCGGATTGTATCATTTTCCGGTACTGACCCTGATTCTACCCTTTTTCGGTACTCGTTCGGAAAGTTTTTCCGTACTCGCACGGATTGTAACTCTTCCCGATGCTCGCCCGGATGGTATCATTTGCCGGTACTGACCCTGATTCTACCCTTTTTCGGTACTCGTTGGGACAGTTTTTCGATACTCGCACGGATTCCACCTTTTCCCGATGCTCGCCCGGATGGTATCATTTGCCGGTACTGACCCTGATTCTACCCTTTTTCGGTACTCGTTGGGACAGTTTTTCGATACTCGCACGGATTCCACCTTTTCCCGATGCTCGCCCGGATTGTATCATTTTCCGGTACTGACCCTGATTCTACCCTTTTTTGGTACTCGTTCGGAAAGTTTTTCCGTACTCGCACGGATTGTAACTCTTCCCGATGCTCGCCCGGATTGTATCATTTGCCGGTACTGACCCTGATTCTACCCTTTTTCGGTACTCGTTCGGACAGTTTTTCGGTACTCGCACGGATTCCACTTTTTCTCGATGCTCGCCCGGATTGTATCATTTTCCGGTACTGACGCTGATTCTACCCTTTTTCGGAACACGTTCGGAAAGTTTTTCCGTACTCGCACGGATTGTAACTCTTCCCGATGCTCGCCCGGATTGTATCATTTGCCGGTACTGACCCTGATTCTACCCTTTTTCGGTACTCGTTCGGACAGTTTTTCGGTACTCGCACGGATTCCACCTTTTCCCGATGCTCGCCCGGATTGTATCATTTTCCGGTACTGACCCTGATTCTACCCTTTTTCGGTACTCGTTCGGAAAGTTTTTCCGTACTCGCACGGATTGTAACTCTTCCCGATGCTCGCCCGGATGGTATCATTTGCCGGTACTGACCCTGATTCTACCCTTTTTCGGTACTCGTTGGGACAGTTTTTCGATACTCGCACGGATTCCACCTTTTCCCGATGCTCGCCCGGATTGTATCTTTTTCCGGTACTGACCCTGATTCTACCCTTTTTCGGTACTCGTTCGGAAAGTTTTTCCGTACTCGCACGGATTGTAACTCTTCCCGATGCTCGCCCGGATTGTATCATTTGCCGGTACTGACCCTGATTCTACCCTTTTTCGGTACTCGTTCGGACAGTTTTTCGGTACTCGCACGGATTCCACTTTTTCCCGATGCTCGCCCGGATTGTATCATTTTCCGGTACTGACGCGGATTCTACCCTTTTTCGGAACACGTTCGAAAAGTTTTTCCGTACTCGCACGGATTGTAACTCTTCCCGATGCTCGCCCGGATTGTATCATTTGCCGGTACTGACCCTGATTCTACCCTTTTTCGGTGCTCGTTCGGACAGTTTTTCGGTACTCGCACGGATTCCACCTTTTCCCGATGCTGGCCCGGATTCTATCATTTTCCTGTACTGACCCTGATTCTACCCTTTTTCGGTACTCGTTCGGACAGTTTTTCGGTACTCGCACGGATTCCACCTTTTCCCGATGCTCGCCCGGATTGTATCATTTTCCGGTACTGACCCTGATTCTACCCTTTTTCGGTACTCGTTCGGAAAGTTTTTCCGTACTCGCACGGATTGTAACTCTTCCCGATGCTCGCCCGGATGGTATCATTTGCCGGTACTGACCCTGATTGTACCCCTTTTCGGTACTCGTTCGGACAGTTTTTCGGTACTCGCACGGATTCCACCTTTTCCCGATGCTCGCCCGGATTGTATCATTTTCCGGTACTGACCCTGATTCTACCCTTTTTCGAAACACGTTCGGAAAGTTTTTCCGATGCTCGCACGGATTGTAACTCTTCCCGATGCTCGCCCGGATTGTATCATTTGCCGGTACTGACCCTGATTCTACCCTTTTTCGGTGCTCGTTCGGACAGTTTTTCGGTACTCGCACGGATTCCACCTTTTCCCGATGCTGGCCCGGATTCTATCATTTTCCTGTACTGACCCTGATTCTACCCTTTTTCGGTACTCGTTCGGACAGTTTTTCGGTACTCGCACGGATTCCACTTTTTCCCAATGCTCGCCCGGATTGTATCATTTTCCGGTACTGACCCTGATTCTACCATTTTTCGGTACTCGTTCGGAAAGTTTTTCCGTACTCGCAGGGATTGTAACTTTTCCCGATGCTCGCCCGGATTGTATAATTTCCCGGTACTGACCCTGATTCTACCATTTTTCGGTACTCGTTCGGACAGTTTTTCGGTACTCGCACGGATTCCACCTTTTCCCGATGCTCGCCCGGATTGTATCATTTTCCGGTACTGACCCTGATTCTACCATTTTTCGGTACTCGTTAGGACAGTTTTTCGGTACTCGCACGGATTCCACCTTTTCCAGATGCTCGCCCGGATTGTATCATTTGCCGGTACTGACCCTGATTCTACCATTTTTCGGTACTCGTTCGGACAGTTTTTCGTTACTCGCACGGATTCCACCTTTTCCCCATGCTCGCCCGGATTGTATCATTTTCCTGTACTGACCCTGATTCTACCCTTTTTCGGTACTCGTTCGGACAGTTTTTCGGTACTCGCACGGATTCCACCTTTTCCCGATGCTCGCCCGGATTGTATCATTTTCCGGTACTGACCCTGATTCTACCCTTTTTGGGTACTCGTTCGGACAGTTTTTCGGTACTCGCACGGATTCCACCTTTTCCCGATGCTCGCCCGGATTGTATCATTTTCCGGGACTGACCCTGATTCTACCATTTTTCGGTACTCGTTCGGACAGTTTTTCGGTACTCGCACGGATTCCACCTTTTCCCGATGCTCGCCCGGATTGTATCATTTTCCGGTACTGACCCTGATTCTACCCTTTTTCAGTACTCGTTCGGAAAGTTTTTCCGTACTCGCACGAATTGTAACTCTTCCCGATGCTCGCCCGGATGGTATCATTTGCCGGTACTGACCCTGATTCTACCCTTTTTCGGTACTCGTTGGGACAGTTTTTCGATACTCGCACGGATTCCACCTTTTCCCGATGCTCGCCCGGATTGTATCATTTTCCGGTACTGACCCTGATTCTACCCTTTTTCGGTACTCGTTCGGAAAGTTTTTCCGTACTCGCACGGATTGTAACTCTTCCCGATGCTCGCCCGGATTGTATCATTTGCCGGTACTGACCCTGATTCTACCCTTTTTCGGTACTCGTTCGGACAGTTTTTCGGTACTCGCACGGATTCCACTTTTTCTCGATGCTCGCCCGGATTGTATCATTTTCCGGTACTGACGCTGATTCTACCCTTTTTCGGAACACGTTCGGAAAGTTTTTCCGTACTCGCACGGATTGTAACTCTTCCCGATGCTCGCCCGGATTGTATCATTTGCCGGTACTGACCCTGATTCTACCCTTTTTCGGTACTCGTTCGGACAGTTTTTCGGTACTCGCACGGATTCCACCTTTTCCAGATGCTCGCCCGGATTGTATCATTTGCCGGTACTGACCCTGATTCTACCCTTTTTCGGAACACGTTCGGAAAGTTTTTTCGTACTCGCACGGATTGTAACTCTTCCCGATGCTCGCCCGGATTGTATCATTTGCCGGTACTGACCCTGATTCTACCCTTTTTCGGTACTCGTTCGGACAGTTTTTCGGTACTCGCACGGATTCCACCTTTTCCCGATGCTCGCCCGGATTGTATGATTTTCCGGTACACACCCTGATTCTACCCTTTTTCGGTACTCGTTCGGAAAGTTTTTCCGTACTCGCACGGATTGTAACTTTTCCCGATGCTCGCCCGGATTGTATAATTTCCCGGTACTGACCCTGATTCTACCATTTTTCGGTACTCGTTCGGACAGTTTTTCGTTACTCGCACGGATTCCACCTTTTCCCCATGCTCGCCCGGATTGTATCATTTTCCTGTACTGACCCTGATTCTACCCTTTTTCGGTACTCGTTCGGACAGTTTTTCGGTACTCGCACGGATTCCACCTTTTCCCGATGCTCGCCCGGATTGTATCATTTTCCGGTACTGACCCTGATTCTACCCTTTTTGGGTACTCGTTCGGACAGTTTTTCGGTACTCGCACGGATTCCACCTTTTCCCGATGCTCGCCCGGATTGTATCATTTTCCGGGACTGACCCTGATTCTACCATTTTTCGGTACTCGTTCGGACAGTTTTTCGGTACTCGCACGGATTTCACCTTTTCCCGATGCTCGCCCGGATTGTATCATTTTCCGGTACTGACCCTGATTGTACCCTTTTTCAGTACTCGTTCGGAATATTTTTCCGTACTCGCACGGACTGTAACTCTTCCCGATGCTCGCCCGGATTGTATCATTTGCCGGTACTGACCCTGATTCTACCCTTTTTCGGTACTCGTTCGGACAGTTTTTCGGTACTCGCACGGATTCCACCTTTTCCCGATGCTCGCCCGGATTGTATCATTTTCCGGTACTGACCCTGATTCTACCCTTTTTCGGAACACGTTCGGAAAGTTTTTCCGTACTCGCACGGATTGTAACTCTTCCCGATGCTCGCCCGGATTGTATCATTTGCCGGTACTGACCCTGATTCTACCCTTTTTCGGTACTCGTTCGGACAGTTTTTCGGTACTCGCACGGATTCCACCTTTTCCCGATGCTCGCCCGGATTGTATCATTTTCCGGTACTGACCCTGATTCTACCCTTTTTCGGTACTCGTTCGGAAAGTTTTTCCGTACTCGCACAGATTGTAACTTTTCCCGATGTTCGCCCGGATTATATCATTTGCCGGTACTGACCCTGATTCTACCCTTTTTCGGTACTGGTTCGGACAGTTTTTCGGTACTCGCACGGATTCCACCTTTTCCCGATGCTCCCCGGATTGTATCATTTTCCGGTATTGACCCTGATTCTGCCCTTTTTCGGTACTCGTTCGGACAGTTTTTCCGTACTCGCAAGGATTCCACCTTTTCCCGATGCTCGCCCGGATTGTATCATTTTCCGGTACTGACCCTGATTCTACCCTTTTTCGGTACTCGTTCGGAAAGTTTTTCCGTACTCGCACGGATTGCAACTTTTCCCGATGCTCGCCCGGATTGTATAATTTCCCGGTACTGACCCTGATTCTACCATTTTTCGGTACTCGTTCGGACAGTTTTTCTGTACTCGCACAGATTCCACCTTTTCCAGATGCTCGCCCGGATTGTATATTTTGCCGGTACTGACCCTAATTCTACCATTTTTCGGTACTCGTTCGGACAGTTTTTCGGTACTCGCACGGATTCCACCTTTTCCAGATGCTCGCCCGGATTGTATCATTTTCCGGTACTGACCCTGATTCTACCCTTTTTCGGAACACGTTCGGAAAGTTTTTCCGTACTCGCACGGATTGTAACTCTTCCCGATGCTCGCCCGGATTGTATCATTTGCCGGTACTGACCCTGATTCTACCCTTTTTCGGAACTCGTTCGGACAGTTTTTCGGTACTCGCACGGATTCCACCTTTTCCCGATGCTCGCCCGGATTGTATGATTTTCCGGTACACACCCTGATTCTACCCTTTTTCGGTACTCGTTCGGAAAGTTTTTCCGTACTCGCACGGATTGTAACTTTTCCCGATGCTCGCCCGGATTGTATAATTTCCCGGTACTGACCCTGATTCTACCATTTTTCGGTACTCGTTCGGACAGTTTTTCGTTACTCGCACGGATTCCACCTTTTCCCCATGCTCGCCCGGATTGTATCATTTTCCTGTACTGACCCTGATTCTACCCTTTTTTGGTACTCGTTCGGACAGTTTTTCGGTACTCGCACGGATTCCACCTTTTCCCGATGCTCGCCCGGATTGTATCATTTTCCGGTACTGACCCTGATTCTACCCTTTTTCGGTACTCGTTCGGACAGTTTTTCGGTACTCGCACGGATTCCACCTTTTCCCGATGCTCGCCCGGATTGTATCATTTTCCGGGACTGACCCTGATTCTACCATTTTTCGGTACTCGTTCGGACAGTTTTTCGGTACTCGCACGGATTCCACCTTTTCCCGATGCTCGCCCGGATTGTATCATTTTCCGGTACTGACCCTGATTCTACCCTTTTTCAGTACTCGTTCGGAATATTTTTCCGTACTCGCACGGACTGTAACTCTTCCCGATGCTCGCCCGGATTGTATCATTTGCCGGTACTGACCCTGATTCTACCCTTTTTCGGTACTCGTTCGGACAGTTTTTCGGTACTCGCACGGATTCCACCTTTTCCCGATGCTCGCCCGGATTGTATCATTTTCCGGTACTGACCCTGATTCTACCCTTTTTCGGAACACGTTCGGAAAGTTTTTCCGTACTCGCACGGATTGTAACTCTTCCCGATGCTCGCCCGGATTGTATCATTTGCCGGTACTGACCCTGATTCTACCCTTTTTCGGTACTCGTTCGGACAGTTTTTCGGTACTCGCACGGATTCCACCTTTTCCCGATGCTCGCCCGGATTGTATCATTTTCAGGTACTGACCCTGATTCTACCCTTTTTCGGTACTCGTTCGGAAAGTTTTTCCGTACTCGCACAGATTGTAACTTTTCCCGATGTTCGCCCGGATTATATCATTTGCCGGTACTGACCCTGATTCTACCCTTTTTCGGTACTGGTTCGGACAGTTTTTCGGTACTTGCACGGATTCCACCTTTTCCCGATGCTCCCCGGATTGTATCATTTTCCGGTATTGACCCTGATTCTGCCCTTTTTCGGTACTCGTTCGGACAGTTTTTCCGTACTCGCAAGGATTCCACCTTTTCCCGATGCTCGCCCGGATTGTATCATTTTCCGGTACTGACCCTGATTCTACCCTTTTTCGGTACTCGTTCGGAAAGTTTTTCCGTACTCGCACGGATTGTAACTTTTCCCGATGCTCGCCCGGATTGTATAATTTCCCGGTACTGACCCTGATTCTACCATTTTTCGGTACTCGTTCGGACAGTTTTTCGGTACTCGCACAGATTCCACCTTTTCCAGATGCTCGCCCGGATTGTATATTTTGCCGGTACTGACCCTAATTCTACCATTTTTCGGTACTCGTTCGGACAGTTTTTCGGTACTCGCACGGATTCCACCTTTTCCAGATGCTCGCCCGGATTGTATCATTTTCCGGTACTGACCCTGATTCTACCCTTTTTCGGAACACGTTCGGAAAGTTTTTCCGTACTCGCACGGATTGTAACTCTTCCCGATGCTCGCCCGGATTGTATCATTTGCCGGTACTGACCCTGATTCTACCCTTTTTTGGTACTCGTTCGGAAAGTTTTTCCGTACTCGCACGGATTGTAACTTTTCCCGATGCTCGCCCGGATTGTATAATTTCCCGGTACTGACCCTGATTCTACCATTTTTCGGTACTCGTTCGGACAGTTTTTCGTTACTCGCACGGATTCCACCTTTTCCCGATGCTCGCCCGGATTGTATCATTTTCCGGTACTGACCCTGATTCTACCCTTTTTCGGTACTCGTTCGGACAGTTTTTCGGTACTCGCACGGATTCCACCTTTTCCCGATGCTCGCCCGGATTGTATCATTTTCCGGGACTGACCCTGATTCTACCATTTTTCGGTACTCGTTCGGACAGTTTTTCGGTACTCGCACGGATTCCACCTTTTCCCGATGCTCGCCCGGATTGTATCATTTTCCGGTACTGACCCTGATTCTACCCTTTTTCAGTACTCGTTCGGAATATTTTTCCGTACTCACACGGACTGTAACTCTTCCCGATGCTCGCCCGGATTGTATCATTTGCCGGTACTGACCCTGATTCTACCCTTTTTCGGTACTCGTTCGGACAGTTTTTCGGTACTCGCACGGATTCCACCTTTTCCCG
The DNA here is from genome assembly GCA_946000675.1 of Vitis riparia x Vitis rupestris. NCBI lineage: Eukaryota > Viridiplantae > Streptophyta > Magnoliopsida > Vitales > Vitaceae > Vitis > Vitis riparia x Vitis rupestris. Next base: position 51,631 of record CAMFZC010000146.1, on the reverse strand, counting down.
ATGCTCGCCCGGATTGTATCATTTTCCGGTACTGACCCTGATTCTACCCTTTTTCGGAACACGTTCGGAAAGTTTTTCCGTACTCGCACGGATTGTAACTCTTCCCGATGCTCGCCCGGATTGTATCATTTGCCGGTACTGACCCTGATTCTACCCTTTTTCGGTACTCGTTCGGACAGTTTTTCGGTACTCGCACGGATTCCACCTTTTCCCGATGCTCGCCCGGATTGTATCATTTTCCGGTACTGACCCTGATTCTACCCTTTTTCGGTACTCGTTCGGAAAGTTTTTCCGTACTCGCACAGATTGTAACTTTTCCCGATGTTCGCCCGGATTATATCATTTGCCGGTACTGACCCTGATTCTACCCTTTTTCGGTACTGGTTCGGACAGTTTTTCGGTACTCGCACGGATTCCACCTTTTCCCGATGCTCCCCGGATTGTATCATTTTCCGGTATTGACCCTGATTCTGCCCTTTTTCGGTACTCGTTCGGACAGTTTTTCGGTACTCACACGGATTCCACCTTTTCCCGATGCTCGCCCGGATTGTATCATTTTCCGGTACTGACCCTGATTCTACCCTTTTTCGGTACTCGTTCGGAAAGTTTTTCCGTACTCGCACGGATTGTAACTTTTCCCGATGCTCGCCCGGATTGTATAATTTCCCGGTACTGACCCTGATTCTACCATTTTTCGGTACTCGTTCGGACAGTTTTTCGGTACTCGCACAGATTCCACCTTTTCCAGATGCTCGCCCGGATTGTATATTTTCCGGTACTGACCCTGATTCTACCCTTTTTCGGAACACTTTCGTAAAGTTTTTCCGTACTCGCACGGATTGTAACTCTTCCCGATGCTCGCCCGGATTGTATCATTTGCCGGTACTGACCCTGATTCTACCCTTTTTCGGTACTCGTTCGGACAGTTTTTCGGTACTCGCACGGATTCCACCTTTTCCCGATGCTCGCCCGGATTGTATGATTTTCCGGTACACACCCTGATTCTACCCTTTTTCGGTACTCGTTCGGAAAGTTTTTCCGTACTCGCACGGATTGTAACTTTTCCCGATGCTCGCCCGGATTGTATAATTTCCCGGTACTGACCCTGATTCTACCATTTTTCGGTACTCGTTCGGACAGTTTTTCGTTACTCGCACGGATTCCACCTTTTCCCCATGCTCGCCCGGATTGTATCATTTTCCTGTACTGACCCTGATTCTACCCTTTTTCGGTACTCGTTCGGACAGTTTTTCGGTACTCGCACGGATTCCACCTTTTCCCGATGCTCGCCCGGATTGTATCATTTTCCGGTACTGACCCTGATTCTACCCTTTTTCGGTACTCGTTCGGACAGTTTTTCGGTACTCGCACGGATTCCACCTTTTCCCGATGCTCGCCCGGATTGTATCATTTTCCGGGACTGACCCTGATTCTACCATTTTTCGGTACTCGTTCGGACAGTTTTTCGGTACTCGCACGGATTCCACCTTTTCCCGATGCTCGCCCGGATTGTATCATTTTCCGGTACTGACCCTGATTCTACCCTTTTTCAGTACTCGTTCGGAATATTTTTCCGTACTCGCACGGACTGTAACTCTTCCCGATGCTCGCCCGGATTGTATCATTTGCCGGTACTGACCCTGATTCTACCCTTTTTCGGTACTCGTTCGGACAGTTTTTCGGTACTCGCACGGATTCCACCTTTTCCCGATGCTCGCCCGGATTGTATCATTTTCCGGTACTGACCCTGATTCTACCCTTTTTCGGAACACGTTCGGAAAGTTTTTCCGTACTCGCACGGATTGTAACTCTTCCCGATGCTCGCCCGGATTGTATCATTTGCCGGTACTGACCCTGATTCTACCCTTTTTCGGTACTCGTTCGGACAGTTTTTCGGTACTCGCACGGATTCCACCTTTTCCCGATGCTCGCCCGGATTGTATCATTTTCCGGGACTGACCCTGATTCTACCATTTTTCGGTACTCGTTCGGACAGTTTTTCGGTACTCGCACGGATTCCACCTTTTCCCGATGCTCGCCCGGATTGTATCATTTTCCGGTAATGACCCTGATTCTACCCTTTTTCAGTACTCGTTCGGAATATTTTTCCGTACTCGCACGGACTGTAACTCTTCCCGATGCTCGCCCGGATTGTATCATTTGCCGGTACTGACCCTGATTCTACAATTTTTCGGTACTCGTTCGGACAGTTTTTCGGTACTCGCACGGATTCCACCTTTTCCCGATGCTCGCCCGGATTGTATCATTTTCCGGTACTGACCCTGATTCTACCCTTTTTCGGTACTCGTTCGGACAGTTTTTCGGTACTCGCACGGATTCCACATTTTCCCGATGCTCGCCCGGATTGTATCATTTTCCGGGACTGACCCTGATTCTACCGTTTTTCGGTACTCGTTCGGACAGTTTTTCGGTACTCGCACGGATTCCACCTTTTCCCGATGCTCGCCCGGATTGTATCATTTTCCGGTACTGACCCTGATTCTACCCTTTTTCAGTACTCGTTCGGAATATTTTTCCGTACTCGCACGGACTGTAACTCTTCCCGATGCTCGCCCGGATTGTATCATTTGCCGGTACTGACCCTGATTCTACCCTTTTTCGGTACTCGTTCGGACAGTTTTTCGGTACTCGCACGGATTCCACCTTTTCCCGATGCTCGCCCGGATTGTATCATTTTCCGGTACTGACCCTGATTCTACCCTTTTTCGGAACACGTTCGGAAAGTTTTTCCGTACTCGCACGGATTGTAACTCTTCCCGATGCTCGCCCGGATTGTATCATTTGCCGGTACTGACCCTGATTCTACCCTTTTTCGGTACTCGTTCGGACAGTTTTTCGGTACTCGCACGGATTCCACCTTTTCCCGATGCTCGCCCGGATTGTAACATTTTCCGGTACTGACCCTGATTCTACCCTTTTTCGGAACACGTTCGGAAAGTTTTTCCGTACTCGCACGGATTGTAACTCTTCCCGATGCTCGCCCGGATTGTATCATTTGCCGGTACTGACCCTGATTCTACCCTTTTTCGGTACTCGTTCGGACAGTTTTTCGGTACTCGCACGGATTCCACCTTTTCTCGATGCTCGCCCGGATTGTATCATTTTCCGGTACTGACGCTGATTCTACCCTTTTTCGGAACACGTTCGGAAAGTTTTTCCGTACTCGCACGGGTTGTAACTCTTCCCGATGCTCGCCCGGATTGTATCATTTGCCGGTACTGACCCTGATTCTACAATTTTTCGGTACTCGTTCGGACAGTTTTTCGGTACTCGCACGGATTCCACCTTTTCCCGATGCTCGCCCGGATTGTATCATTTTCCGGTACTGACCCTGATTCTACCCTTTTTCGGTACTCGTTCGGACAGTTTTTCGGTACTCGCACGGATTCCACCTTTTCCCGATGCTCGCCCGGATTGTATCATTTTCCGGTACTGACCCTGATTCTACCCTTTTTCGGTACTCGTTCGGACAGTTTTTCGGTACTCGCACGGATTCCACCTTTTCCCGATGCTCGCCCGGATTGTATCATTTTCCGGTACTGACCCTGATTCTACCCTTTTTCGGAACACGTTCGGAAAGTTTTTCCGTACTCGCACGGATTGTAACTCTTCCCGATGCTCGCCCGGATTGTATCATTTGCCGGTACTGACCCTGATTCTACCCTTTTTCGGTACTCGTTCGGACAGTTTTTCGGTACTCGCACGGATTCCACCTTTTCCCGATGCTCGCCCGGATTGTATCATTTTCCGGTACTGACCCTGATTCTACCCTTTTTCGGTACTCGTTCGGACAGTTTTTCGGTACTCGCACGGATTCCACCTTTTCTCGATGCTCGCCCGGATTGTATCATTTTCCGGTACTGACCCTGATTCTACCCTTTTTCGGTACTCGTTCGGAAAGTTTTTCCGTACTCGCACGGATTGTAACTTTTCCCGATGTTCGCCCGGATTATATCATTTGCCGGTACTGACCCTGATTCTACCCCTTTTCGGTACTCGTTCGGACAGTTTTTCGGTACTCGCACGGATTCCACCTTTTCCTGATGCTCGCCCGGATTGTATCATTTTCCGGTACTGACCCTGATTCTACCCTTTTTCGGTACTCGTTCGGTAAGTTTTTCCGTACTCGCACGGATTGTAACTTTTCCCGATGTTCGCCCGGATTATATCATTTTCCGGTACTGACCCTGATTCTACCCCTTTTCGGTACTCGTTCGGACTGTTTTTCGGTACTCGCACGGATTCCACCTTTTCCCGATGCTCGCCCGGATTGTATCATTTTCCGGTACTGACCCTGATTCTACCCTTTTTCGGAACACGTTCGGAAAGTTTTTCCGTACTCGCACGGGTTGTAACTCTTCCCGATGCTCGCCCGAATTGTATCATTTGCCGGTACTGACCCTGATTCTACAATTTTTCGGTACTCGTTCGGACAGTTTTTCGGTACTCGCACGGATTCCACCTTTTCCCGATGCTCGCCCGGATTGTATCATTTTCCGGTACTGACCCTGATTCTACCCTTTTTCGGAACACGTTCGGAAAGTTTTTCCGTACTCGCACGGATTGTAACTCTTCCCGATGCTCGCCCGGATTGTATCATTTGCCGGTACTGACCCTGATTCTACAATTTTTCGGTACTCGTTCGGACAGTTTTTCGGTACTCGCACGGATTCCACCTTTTCCCGATGCTCGCCCGGATTGTATCATTTTCCGGTACTGACCCTGATTCTACCCTTTTTCGGTACTCGTTCGGACAGTTTTTCGGTACTCGCACGGATTCCACCTTTTCCCGATGCTCGCCCGGATTGTATCATTTTCCGGTACTGACCCTGATTCTACCCTTTTTCGGTACTCGTTCGGACAGTTTTTCGGTACTCGCACGGATTCCACCTTTTCCCGATGCTCGCCCGGATTGTATCATTTTCCGGTACTGACCCTGATTCTACCCTTTTTCGGAACACGTTCGGAAAGTTTTTCCGTACTCGCACGGATTGTAACTCTTCCCGATGCTCGCCCGGATTGTATCATTTGCCGGTACTGACCCTGATTCTACCCTTTTTCGGTACTCGTTCGGACAGTTTTTCGGTACTCGCACGGATTCCACCTTTTCCCGATGCTCGCCCGGATTGTATCATTTTCCGGTACTGACCCTGATTCTACCCTTTTTCGGTACTCGTTCGGACAGTTTTTCGGTACTCGCACGGATTCCACCTTTTCTCGATGCTCGCCCGGATTGTATCATTTTCCGGTACTGACCCTGATTCTACCCTTTTTCGGTACTCGTTCGGAAAGTTTTTCCGTACTCGCACGGATTGTAACTTTTCCCGATGTTCGCCCGGATTATATCATTTGCCGGTACTGACCCTGATTCTACCCCTTTTCGGTACTCGTTCGGACAGTTTTTCGGTACTCGCACGGATTCCACCTTTTCCTGATGCTCGCCCGGATTGTATCATTTTCCGGTACTGACCCTGATTCTACCCTTTTTCGGTACTCGTTCGGTAAGTTTTTCCGTACTCGCACGGATTGTAACTTTTCCCGATGTTCGCCCGGATTATATCATTTTCCGGTACTGACCCTGATTCTACCCCTTTTCGGTACTCGTTCGGACTGTTTTTCGGTACTCGCACGGATTCCACCTTTTCCCGATGCTCGCCCGGATTGTATCATTTTCCGGTACTGACCCTGATTCTACCCTTTTTCGGAACACGTTCGGAAAGTTTTTCCGTACTCGCACGGGTTGTAACTCTTCCCGATGCTCGCCCGGATTGTATCATTTGCCGGTACTGACCCTGATTCTACAATTTTTCGGTACTCGTTCAGACAGTTTTTCGGTACTCGCACGGATTCCACCTTTTCCCGATGCTCGCCCGGATTGTATCATTTTCCGGTACTGACCCTGATTCTACCCTTTTTCGGTACTCGTTCGGACAGTTTTTCGGTACTCGCACGGATTCCACCTTTTCCCGATGCTCGCCCGGATTGTATCATTTTCCGGTACTGACCCTGATTCTACCCTTTTTCGGTACTCGTTCGGACAGTTTTTCGGTACTCGCACGGATTCCACCTTTTCCCGATGCTCGCCCGGATTGTATCATTTTCCGGTACTGACCCTGATTCTACCCTTTTTCGGAACACGTTCGGAAAGTTTTTCCGTACTCGCACGGATTGTAACTCTTCCCGATGCTCGCCCGGATTGTATCATTTGCCGGTACTGACCCTGATTCTACCCTTTTTCGGTACTCGTTCGGACAGTTTTTCGGTACTCGCACGGATTCCACCTTTTCCCGATGCTCGCCCGGATTGTATCATTTTCCGGTACTGACCCTGATTCTACCCTTTTTCGGTACTCGTTCGGACAGTTTTTCGGTACTCGCACGGATTCCACCTTTTCTCGATGCTCGCCCGGATTGTATCATTTTCCGGTACTGACCCTGATTCTACCCTTTTTCGGTACTCGTTCGGAAAGTTTTTCCGTACTCGCACGGATTGTAACTTTTCCCGATGTTCGCCCGGATTATATCATTTGCCGGTACTGACCCTGATTCTACCCCTTTTCGGTACTCGTTCGGACAGTTTTTCGGTACTCGCACGGATTCCACCTTTTCCTGATGCTCGCCCGGATTGTATCATTTTCCGGTACTGACCCTGATTCTACCCTTTTTCGGTACTCGTTCGGAAAGTTTTTCCGTACTCGCACGGATTGTAACTTTTCCCGATGTTCGCCCGGATTATATCATTTTCCGGTACTGACCCTGATTCTACCCCTTTTCGGTACTCGTTCGGACAGTTTTTCGGTACTCGCACGGATTCCACCTTTTCCCGATGCTCGCCCGGATTGTATCATTTTCCGGTACTGACCCTGATTCTACCCTTTTTCAGTACTCGTTCGGAATATTTTTCCGTACTCGCACGGACTGTAACTCTTCCCGATGCTCGCCCGGATTGTATCATTTGCCGGTACTGACCCTGATTCTACAATTTTTCGGTACTCGTTCGGACAGTTTTTCGGTACTCGCACGGATTCCACCTTTTCCCGATGCTCGCCCGGATTGTATCATTTTCCGGTACTGACCCTGATTCTACCCTTTTTCGGTACTCGTTCGGACAGTTTTTCGGTACTCGCACGGATTCCACCTTTTCCCGATGCTCGCCCGGATTGTATCATTTTCCGGTACTGACCCTGATTCTACCCTTTTTCGGTACTCGTTCGGACAGTTTTTCGGTACTCGCACGGATTCCACCTTTTCCCGATGCTCGCCCGGATTGTATCATTTTCCGGGACTGACCCTGATTCTACCATTTTTCGGTACTCGTTCGGACAGTTTTTCGGTACTCGCACGGATTCCACCTTTTCCCGATGCTCGCCCGGATTGTATCATTTTCCGGTACTGACCCTGATTCTACCCTTTTTCAGTACTCGTTCGGAATATTTTTCCGTACTCGCACGGACTGTAACTCTTCCCGATGCTCGCCCGGATTGTATCATTTGCCGGTACTGACCCTGATTCTACCCTTTTTCGGTACTCGTTCGGACAGTTTTTCGGTACTCGCACGGATTCCACCTTTTCCCGATGCTCGCCCGGATTGTATCATTTTCCGGTACTGACCCTGATTCTACCCTTTTTCGGAACACGTTCGGAAAGTTTTTCCGTACTCGCACGGATTGTAACTCTTCCCGATGCTCGCCCGGATTGTATCATTTGCCGATACTGACCCTGATTCTACCCTTTTTCGGTACTCGTTCGGACAGTTTTTCGGTACTCGCACGGATTCCACCTTTTCCCGATGCTCGCCCGGATTGTATCATTTTCCGGTACTGACCCTGATTCTACCCTTTTTCGGTACTCGTTCGGAAAGTTTTTCCGTACTCGCACAGATTGTAACTTTTCCCGATGTTCGCCCGGATTATATCATTTGCCGGTACTGACCCTGATTCTACCCTTTTTCGGTACTGGTTCGGACAGTTTTTCGGTACTCGCACGGATTCCACCTTTTCCCGATGCTCCTCGGATTGTATCATTTTCCGGTATTGACCCTGATTCTGCCCTTTTTCGGTACTCGTTCGGACAGTTTTTCGGTACTCACACGGATTCCACCTTTTCCCGATGCTCGCCCGGATTGTATCATTTTCCGGTACTGACCCTGATTCTACCCTTTTTCGGTACTCGTTCGGAAAGTTTTTCCGTACTCGCACGGATTGTAACTTTTCCCGATGCTCGCCCGGATTGTATAATTTCCCGGTACTGACCCTGATTCTACCATTTTTCGGTACTCGTTCGGACAGTTTTTCGGTACTCGCACAGATTCCACCTTTTCCAGATGCTCGCCCGGATTGTATATTTTGCCGGTACTGACCCTAATTCTACCATTTTTCGGTACTCGTTCGGACAGTTTTTCGGTACTCGCACGGATTCCACCTTTTCCAGATGCTCGCCCGGATTGTATCATTTTCCGGTACTGACCCTGATTCTACCCTTTTTCGGAACACGTTCGGAAAGTTTTTCCGTACTCGCACGGATTGTAACTCTTCCCGATGCTCGCCCGGATTGTATCATTTGCCGGTACTGACCCTGATTCTACCATTTTTCGGTACTCGTTCGGACAGTTTTTCGGTACTCGCACGGATTCCACCTTTTCCCGATGCTCGCCCGGATTGTATCATTTTCCGGGACTGACCCTGATTCTACCATTTTTCGGTACTCGTTCGGACAGTTTTTCGGTACTCGCACGGATTCCACCTTTTCCCGATGCTCGCCCGGATTGTATCATTTTCCGGTACTGACCCTGATTCTACCCTTTTTCGGAACACGTTCGGAAAGTTTTTCCGTACTCGCACGGATTGTAACTCTTCCCGATGCTCGCCCGGATTGTATCATTTGCCGGTACTGACCCTGATTCTACCCTTTTTCGGTACTCGTTCGGACAGTTTTTCGGTACTCGCACGGATTCCACCTTTTCCCGATGCTCGCCCGGATTGTATCATTTTCCGGTACTGACCCTGATTCTACCCTTTTTCGGTACTCGTTCGGACAGTTTTTCGGTACTCGCACGGATTCCACCTTTTCTCGATGCTCGCCCGGATTGTATCATTTTCCGGTACTGACCCTGATTCTACCCTTTTTCGGTACTCGTTTGGAAAGTTTTTCCGTACTCGCACAGATTGTAACTTTTCCCGATGTTCGCCCGGATTATATCATTTGCCGGTACTGACCCTGATTCTACCCTTTTTCGGTACTGGTTCGGACAGTTTTTCGGTACTCGCACGGATTCCACCTTTTCCCGATGCTCCCCGGATTGTATCATTTTCCGGTATTGACCCTGATTCTGCCCTTTTTCGGTACTCGTTCGGACAGTTTTTCGGTACTCACACGGATTCCACCTTTTCCCGATGCTCGCCCGGATTGTATCATTTTCCGGTACTGACCCTGATTCTACCCTTTTTCGGTACTCGTTCGGAAAGTTTTTTCGTACTCGCACGGATTGTAACTTTTCCCGATGCTCGCCCGGATTGTATAATTTCCCGGTACTGACCCTGATTCTACCATTTTTCGGTACTCGTTCGGACAGTTTTTCGGTACTCGCACAGATTCCACTTTTTCCAGATGCTCGCCCGGATTGTATATTTTGCCGGTACTGACCCTAATTCTACCATTTTTCGGTACTCGTTCGGACAGTTTTTCGGTACTCGCACGGATTCCACCTTTTCCAGATGCTCGCCCGGATTGTATCATTTTCCGGTACTGACCCTGATTCTACCCTTTTTCGGAACACGTTCGGAAAGTTTTTCCGTACTCGCACGGATTGTAACTCTTCCCGATGCTCGCCCGGATTGTATCATTTGCCGGTACTGACCCTGATTCTACCATTTTTCGGTACTCGTTCGGACAGTTTTTCGGTACTCGCACGGATTCCACCTTTTCCCGATGCTCGCCCGGATTGTATCATTTTCCGGGACTGACCCTGATTCTACCATTTTTCGGTACTCGTTCGGACAGTTTTTCGGTACTCGCACGGATTCCACCTTTTCCCGATGCTCGCCCGGATTGTATCATTTTCCGGTACTGACCCTGATTCTACCCTTTTTCGGAACACGTTCGGAAAGTTTTTCCGTACTCGCACGGATTGTAACTCTTCCCGATGCTCGCCCGGATTGTATCATTTGCCGGTACTGACCCTGATTCTACCCTTTTTCGGTACTCGTTCGGACAGTTTTTCGGTACTCGCACGGATTCCACCTTTTCCCGATGCTCGCCCGGATTGTATCATTTTCCGGTACTGACCCTGATTCTACCCTTTTTCGGTACTCGTTCGGACAGTTTTTCGGTACTCGCACGGATTCCACCTTTTCTCGATGCTCGCCCGGATTGTATCATTTTCCGGTACTGACCCTGATTCTACCCTTTTTCGGTACTCGTTCGGAAAGTTTTTCCGTACTCGCACGGATTGTAACTTTTCCCGATGTTCGCCCGGATTATATCATTTGCCGGTACTGACCCTGATTCTACCCCTTTTCGGTACTCGTTCGGACAGTTTTTCGGTACTCGCACGGATTCCACCTTTTCCCGATGCTCGCCCGGATTGTATCATTTTCCGGGACTGACCCTGATTCTACCATTTTTCGGTACTCGTTCAGACAGTTTTTCGGTACTCGCACGGATTCCACCTTTTCCCGATGCTCGCCCGGATTGTATCATTTTCCGGTACTGACCCTGATTCTACCCTTTTTCAGTACTCGTTCGGAATATTTTTCCGTACTCGCACGGACTGTAACTCTTCCCGATGCTCGCCCGGATTGTATCATTTGCCGGTACTGACCCTGATTCTACCCTTTTTCGGTACTCGTTCGGACAGTTTTTCGGTACTCGCACGGATTCCACCTTTTCCCGATGCTCGCCCGGATTGTATCATTTTCCGGTACTGACCCTGATTCTACCCTTTTTCGGAACACGTTCGGAAAGTTTTTCCGTACTCGCACGGATTGTAACTCTTCCCGATGCTCGCCCGGATTGTATCATTTGCCGATACTGACCCTGATTCTACCCTTTTTCGGTACTCGTTCGGAGAGTTTTTCGGTACTCGCACGGATTCCACCTTTTCCCGATGCTCGCCCGGATTGTATCATTTTCCGGTACTGACCCTGATTCTACCCTTTTTCGGTACTCGTTTGGAAAGTTTTTCCGTACTCGCACAGATTGTAACTTTTCCCGATGTTCGCCCGGATTATATCATTTGCCGGTACTGACCCTGATTCTACCCTTTTTCGGTATTGGTTCGGACAGTTTTTCGGTACTCGCACGGATTCCACCTTTTCCCGATGCTCCCCGGATTGTATCATTTTCCGGTATTGACCCTGATTCTGCCCTTTTTCGGTACTCGTTCGGACAGTTTTTCGGTACTCACACGGATTCCACCTTTTCCCGATGCTCGCCCGGATTGTATCATTTTCCGGTACTGACCCTGATTCTACCCTTTTTCGGTACTCGTTCGGAATGTTTTTCTGTACTCGCACGGATTGTAACTTTTCCCAATGCTCGCCCGGATTGTATAATTTCCCGGTACTGACCCTGATTCTACCATTTTTCGGTACTCGTTCGGACAGTTTTTCGGTACTCGCACAGATTCCACCTTTTCCAGATGCTCGCCCGGATTGTATATTTTGCCGGTACTGACCCTAATTCTACCATTTTTCGGTACTCGTTCGGACAGTTTTTCGGTACTCGCACGGATTCCACCTTTTCCAGATGCTCGCCCGGATTGTATCATTTTCCGGTACTGACCCTGATTCTACCCTTTTTCAGAACACGTTCGGAAAGTTTTTCCGTACTCGCACGGATTGTAACTCTTCCCGATGGTCGCCCGGATTGTATCATTTGCCGGTACTGACCCTGATTCTACCATTTTTCGGTACTCGTTCGGACAGTTTTTCGGTACTCGCACGGATTCCACCTTTTCCCGATGCTCGCCCGGATTGTATCATTTTCCGGGACTGACCCTGATTCTACCATTTTTCGGTACTCGTTCGGACAGTTTTTCGGTACTCGCACGGATTCCACCTTTTCCCGATGCTCGCCCGGATTGTATCATTTTTCGGTACTGACCCTGATTCTACCCTTTTTCGGAACACGTTCGGAAAGTTTTTCCGTACTCGCACGGATTGTAACTCTTCCCGATGCTCGCCCGGATTGTATCATTTGCCGGTACTGACCCTGATTCTACCCTTTTTCGGTACTCGTTCGGACAGTTTTTCGGTACTCGCACGGATTCCACCTTTTCCCGATGCTCGCCCGGATTGTATCATTTTCCGGTACTGACCCTGATTCTACCCTTTTTCGGTACTCGTTCGGACAGTTTTTCGGTACTCGCACGGATTCCACCTTTTCTCGATGCTCGCCCGGATTGTATCATTTTCCGGTACTGACCCTGATTCTACCCTTTTTCGGAACACGTTCGGAAAGTTTTTCCGTACTCGCACGGATTGTAACTCTTCCCGATGCTCGCCCGGATTGTATCATTTGCCGGTACTGACCCTGATTCTACCCTTTTTCGGTACTCGTTCGGACAGTTTTTCGGTACTCGCACGGATTCCACCTTTTCCCGATGCTCGCCCGGATTGTATCATTTTCCGGTACTGACCCTGATTCTACCCTTTTTCGGTACTCGTTCGGACAGTTTTTCGGTACTCGCACGGATTCCACCTTTTCTCGATGCTCGCCCGGATTGTATCATTTTCCGGTACTGACCCTGATTCTACCCTTTTTCGGTACTCGTTCGGAAAGTTTTTCCGTACTCGCACGGATTGTAACTTTTCCCGATGTTCGCCCGGATTATATCATTTGCCGGTACTGACCCTGATTCTACCCCTTTTCGGTACTCGTTCAGACAGTTTTTCGGTACTCGCACGGATTCCACCTTTTCCTGATGCTCGCCCGGATTGTATCATTTTCCGGTACTGACCCTGATTCTACCCTTTTTCGGTACTCGTTCGGAAAGTTTTTCCGTACTCGCACGGATTGTAACTTTTCCCGATGTTCGCCCGAATTATATCATTTTCCGGTACTGACCCTGATTCTACCCCTTTTCGGTACTCGTTCGGACAGTTTTTCGGTACTCGCACGGATTCCACCTTTTCCCGATGCTCGCCCGGATTGTATCATTTTCCGGTACTGACCCTGATTCTACCCTTTTTCAGTACTCGTTCGGAATATTTTTCCGTACTCGCACGGACTGTAACTCTTCCCGATGCTCGCCCGGATTGTATCATTTGCCGGTACTGACCCTGATTCTACAATTTTTCGGTACTCGTTCGGACAGTTTTTCGGTACTCGCACGGATTCCACCTTTTCTCGATGCTCGCCCGGATTGTATCATTTTCCGGTACTGACGCTGATTCTACCCTTTTTCGGTACTCGTTCGGACAGTTTTTCGGTACTCGCACGGATTCCACCTTTTCCCGATGCTCGCCCGGATTGTATCATTTTCCGGTACTGACCCTGATTCTACCCTTTTTCAGTACTCGTTCGGAATATTTTTCCGTACTCGCACGGACTGTAACTCTTCCCGATGCTCGCCCGGATTGTATCATTTGCCGGTACTGACCCTGATTCTACAATTTTTCGGTACTCGTTCGGACAGTTTTTCGGTACTCGCACGGATTCCACCTTTTCCCGATGCTCGCCCGGATTGTATCATTTTCCGGGACTGACCCTGATTCTACCATTTTTCGGTACTCGTTCGGACAGTTTTTCGGTACTCGCACGGATTCCACCTTTTCCCGATGCTCGCCCGGATTGTATCATTTTCCGGTACTGACCCTGATTCTACCCTTTTTCAGTACTCGTTCGTAATATTTTTCCGTACTCGCACGGACTGTAACTCTTCCCGATGCTCGCCCGGATTGTATCATTTGCCGGTACTGACCCTGATTCTACAATTTTTCGGTACTCGTTCGGACAGTTTTTCGGTACTCGCACGGATTCCACCTTTTCCCGATGCTCGCCCGGATTGTATCATTTTCCGGTACTGACCCTGATTCTACCCTTTTTCGGTACTCGTTCGGACAGTTTTTCGGTACTCGCACGGATTCCACCTTTTCCCGATGCTCGCCCGGATTGTATCATTTTCCGGTACTGACCCTGATTCTACCCTTTTTCGGTACTCGTTCGGACAGTTTTTCGGTACTCGCACGGATTCCACCTTTTCCCGATGCTCGCCCGGATTGTATCATTTTCCGGTACTGACCCTGATTCTACCCTTTTTCGGTACTCGTTCGGACAGTTTTTCGGTACTCGCACGGATTCCACCTTTTCCCGATGCTCGCCCGGATTGTATCATTTTCCGGGACTGACCCTGATTCTACCATTTTTCGGTACTCGTTCGGACAGTTTTTCGGTACTCGCACGGATTCCACCTTTTCCCGATGCTCGCCCGGATTGTATCATTTTCCGGTACTGACCCTGATTCTACCCTTTTTCGGTACTCGTTCGGAAAGTTTTTCCGTACTCGCTCGGATTGTAACTTTTCCCGATGTTCGCCCGGATTATATCATTTTCCGGTACTGACCCTGATTCTACCCCTTTTCGGTACTCGTTCGGACAGTTTTTCGGTACTCGCACGGATTCCACCTTTTCCCGATGCTCGCCCGGATTGTATCATTTTCCGGTACTGACCCTGATTCTACCCTTTTTCAGTACTCGTTCGGAATATTTTTCCGTACTCGCACGGACTGTAACTCTTCCCGATGCTCGCCCGGATTGTATCATTTGCCGGTACTGACCCTGATTCTACCCTTTTTCGGTACTCGTTCGGACAGTTTTTCGGTACTCGCACGGATTCCACCTTTTCCCGATGCTCGCCCGGATTGTATCATTTTCCGGTACTGACCCTGATTCTACCCTTTTTCGGAACACGTTCGGAAAGTTTTTCCGTACTCGCACGGATTGTAACTCTTCCCGATGCTCGCCCGGATTGTATCATTTGCCGGTACTGACCCTGATTCTACCCTTTTTCGGTACTGGTTCGGACAGTTTTTCGGTACTCGCACGGATTCCACCTTTTCCCGATGCTCCCCGGATTGTATCATTTTCCGGTATTGACCCTGATTCTGCCCTTTTTCGGTACTCGTTCGGACAGTTTTTCGGTACTCACACGGATTCCACCTTTTCCCGATGCTCGCCCGGATTGTATCATTTTCCGGGACTGACCCTGATTCTACCATTTTTCGGTACTCGTTCGGACAGTTTTTCGGTACTCGCACGGATTCCACCTTTTCCCGATGCTCGCCCGGATTGTATCATTTTCCGGGACTGACCCTGATTCTACCATTTTTCGGTACTCGTTCGGACAGTTTTTCGGTACTCGCACGGATTCCACCTTTTCCCGATGCTCGCCCGGATTGTATCATTTTCCGGGACTGACCCTGATTCTACCATTTTTCGGTACTCGTTCGGACAGTTTTTCGGTACTCGCACGGATTCCACCTTTTCCCGATGCTCCTCGGATTGTATCATTTTCCGGTATTGACCCTGATTCTACCCTTTTTCGGTACTCGTTCGGACAGGTTTTCGGTACTCACACGGATTCCACCTTTTCCCGATGCTCGCCCGGATTGTTTCATTTTCCGGTACTGACCCTGATTCTACCCTTTTTCGGTACTCGTTCGGAAAGTTTTTCCGTACTCGCACGGATTGTAACTTTTCCCGATGCTCGCCCGGATTGTATAATTTCCCGGTACTGACCCTGATTCTACCATTTTTCGGTACTCGATCGGACAGTTTTTCGGTACTCGCACGGATTCCACCTTTTCCCGATGCTCGCCCGGATTGTATCATTTGCCGGTACTGACCCTGATTCTACAATTTTTCGGTACTCGTTCGGACAGTTTTTCGGTACTCGCACGGATTCCACCTTTTCCCGATGCTCGCCCGGATTGTATCATTTTCCGGTACTGACCCTGATTCTACACTTTTTCGGTACTCGTTCGGAATATTTTTCCGTACTCGCACGGACTGTAACTCTTCCCGATGCTCGCCCGGATTGTATCATTTGCCGGTACTGACCCTGATTCTACAATTTTTCGGTACTCGTTCGGACAGTTTTTCGGTACTCGCACGGATTCCACCTTTTCCCGATGCTCGCCCGGATTGTATCATTTTCCGGTACTGACCCTGATTCTACCCTTTTTCGGTACTCGTTCGGACAGTTTTTCGGTACTCGCACGGATTCCACCTTTTCCCGATGCTCCCCGGATTGTATCATTTTCCGGTATTGACCCTGATTCTACCCTTTTTCGGTACTCGTTCGGACAGGTTTTCGGTACTCACACGGATTCCACCTTTTCCCGATGCTCGCCCGGATTGTTTCATTTTCCGGTACTGACCCTGATTCTACCCTTTTTCGGTACTCGTTCGGAAAGTTTTTCCGTACTCGCACGGATTGTAACTTTTCCCGATGCTCGCCCGGATTGTATAATTTCCCGGTACTGACCCTGATTCTACCATTTTTCGGTACTCGATCGGACAGTTTTTCGGTACTCGCACGGATTCCACCTTTTCCCGATGCTCGCCCGGATTGTATCATTTTCCGGTACTGACCCTGATTCTACCCTTTTTCGGTACTCGTTCGGAAAGTTTTTCCGTACTCGCACGGATTGGAACTTTTCCCGATGTTCGCCCGGATTATATCATTTGCCGGTACTGACCCTGATTCTACCCCTTTTCGGTACTCGTTCGGAAAGTTTTTCCGTACTCGCACGGATTGTAACTTTTCCAGATGTTCGCCCGGATTATATCATTTACCGGTACTGACCCTGATTCTACCATTTTTCGGTACTCGATCGGACAGTTTTTCGGTACTCGCACGGATTCCACCTTTTCCCGATGCTCGCCCGGATTGTATCATTTGCCGGTACTGACCCTGATTCTACAATTTTTCGGTACTCGTTCGGACAGTTTTTCGGTACTCGCACGGATTCCACCTTTTCCCGATGCTCGCCCGGATTGTATCATTTTCCGGTACTGACCCTGATTCTACCCTTTTTCGGTACTCGTTCGGAATATTTTTCCGTACTCGCACGGACTGTAACTCTTCCCGATGCTCGCCCGGATTGTATCATTTGCCGGTACTGACCCTGATTCTACAATTTTTCGGTACTCGTTCGGACAGTTTTTCGGTACTCGCACGGATTCGACCTTTTCCCGATGCTCGCCCGGATTGTATCATTTTCCGGTACTGACCCTGATTCTACCCTTTTTCGGTACTCGTTCGGAAAGTTTTTCCGTACTCGCACGGATTGGAACTTTTCCCGATGTTCGCCCGGATTATATCATTTGCCGGTACTGACCCTGATTCTACCCCTTTTCGGTACTCGTTCGGAAAGTTTTTCCGTACTCGCACGGATTGTAACTTTTCCAGATGTTCGCCCGGATTATATCATTTGCCGGTACTGACCCTGATTCTACCATTTTTCGGTACTCGATCGGACAGTTTTTCGGTACTCGCACGGATTCCACCTTTTCCCGATGCTCGCCCGGATTGTATCATTTGCCGGTACTGACCCTGATTCTACAATTTTTCGGTACTCGTTCGAACAGTTTTTCGGTACTCGCACGGATTCCACCTTTTCCCGATGCTCGCCCGGATTGTATCATTTTCCGGTACTGACCCTGATTCTACCCTTTTTCGGTACTCGTTCGGAATATTTTTCCGTACTCGCACGGACTGTAACTCTTCCCGATGCTCGCCCGGATTGTATCATTTGCCGGTACTGACCCTGATTCTACAATTTTTCGGTACTCGTTCGGACAGTTTTTCGGTACTCGCACGGATTCCACCTTTTCCCGATGCTCGCCCGGATTGTATCATTTTCCGGTACTGACCCTGATTCTACCCTTTTTCGGTACTCGTTCGGACAGTTTTTCGGTACTCGCACGGATTCCACCTTTTCCCGATGCTCCCCGGATTGTATCATTTTCCGGTATTGACCCTGATTCTACCCTTTTTCGGTACTCGTTCGGACAGGTTTTCGGTACTCACACGGATTCCACCTTTTCCCGATGCTCGCCCGGATTGTTTCATTTTCCGGTACTGACCCTGATTCTACCCTTTTTCGGTACTCGTTCGGAAAGTTTTTCCGTACTCGCACGGATTGTAACTTTTCCCGATGCTCGCCCGGATTGTATAATTTCCCGGTACTGACCCTGATTCTACCATTTTTCGGTACTCGATCGGACAGTTTTTCGGTACTCGCACGGATTCCACCTTTTCCCGATGCTCGCCCGGATTGTATCATTTTCCGGTACTGACCCTGATTCTACCCTTTTTCGGTACTCGTTCGGAAAGTTTTTCCGTACTCGCACGGATTGGAACTTTTCCCGATGTTCGCCCGGATTATATCATTTGCCGGTACTGACCCTGATTCTACCCCTTTTCGGTACTCGTTCGGAAAGTTTTTCCGTACTCGCACGGATTGTAACTTTTCCAGATGTTCGCCCGGATTATATCATTTGCCGGTACTGACCCTGATTCTACCATTTTTCGGTACTCGATCGGACAGTTTTTCGGTACTCGCACGGATTCCACCTTTTCCCGATGCTCGCCCGGATTGTATCATTTGCCGGTACTGACCCTGATTCTACAATTTTTCGGTACTCGTTCGGACAGTTTTTCGGTACTCGCACGGATTCCACCTTTTCCCGATGCTCGCCCGGATTGTATCATTTTCCGGTACTGACCCTGATTCTACCATTTTTCGGTACTCGTTCGGAATATTTTTCCGTACTCGCACGGACTGTAACTCTTCCCGATGCTCGCCCGGATTGTATCATTTGCCGGTACTGACCCTGATTCTACAATTTTTCGGTACTCGTTCGGACAGTTTTTCGGTACTCGCACGGATTCGACCTTTTCCCGATGCTCGCCCGGATTGTATCATTTTCCGGTACTGACCCTGATTCTACCCTTTTTCGGTACTCGTTCGGAAAGTTTTTCCGTACTCGCACGGATTGGAACTTTTCCCGATGTTCGCCCGGATTATATCATTTGCCGGTACTGACCCTGATTCTACCCCTTTTCGGTACTCGTTCGGAAAGTTTTTCCGTACTCGCACGGATTGTAACTTTTCCAGATGTTCGCCCGGATTATATCATTTGCCGGTACTGACCCTGATTCTACCATTTTTCGGTACTCGATCGGACAGTTTTTCGGTACTCGCACGGATTCCACCTTTTCCCGATGCTCGCCCGGATTGTATCATTTGCCGGTACTGACCCTGATTCTACAATTTTTCGGTACTCGTTCGGACAGTTTTTCGGTACTCGCACGGATTCCACCTTTTCCCGATGCTCGCCCGGATTGTATCATTTTCCGGTACTGACCCTGATTCTACCCTTTTTCGGTACTCGTTCGGAATATTTTTCCGTACTCGCACGGACTGTAACTCTTCCCGATGCTCGCCCGGATTGTATCATTTGCCGGTACTGACCCTGATTCTACAATTTTTCGGTACTCGTTCGGACAGTTTTTCGGTACTCGCACGGATTCGACCTTTTCCCGATGCTCGCCCGGATTGTATCATTTTCCGGTACTGACCCTGATTCTACCCTTTTTCGGTACTCGTTCGGACAGTTTTTCGGTACTCGCACGGATTCCACCTTTTCCCGATGCTCCCCGGATTGTATCATTTTCCGGTATTGACCCTGATTCTACCCTTTTTCGGTACTCGTTCGGACAGGTTTTCGGTACTCACACGGATTCCACC
This sequence comes from Vitis riparia x Vitis rupestris, assembly GCA_946000675.1. Lineage (NCBI taxonomy): Eukaryota > Viridiplantae > Streptophyta > Magnoliopsida > Vitales > Vitaceae > Vitis > Vitis riparia x Vitis rupestris. The sequence continues at coordinate 31,854 of CAMFZC010000146.1, read as the reverse complement.
TTTTCCCGATGCTCGCCCGGATTGTTTCATTTTCCGGTACTGACCCTGATTCTACCCTTTTTCGGTACTCGTTCGGAAAGTTTTTCCGTACTCGCACGGATTGTAACTTTTCCCGATGCTCGCCCGGATTGTATAATTTCCCGGTACTGACCCTGATTCTACCATTTTTCGGTACTCGATCGGACAGTTTTTCGGTACTCGCACGGATTCCACCTTTTCCCGATGCTCGCCCGGATTGTATCATTTTCCGGTACTGACCCTGATTCTACCCTTTTTCGGTACTCGTTCGGAAAGTTTTTCCGTACTCGCACGGATTGGAACTTTTCCCGATGTTCGCCCGGATTATATCATTTGCCGGTACTGACCCTGATTCTACCCCTTTTCGGTACTCGTTCGGAAAGTTTTTCCGTACTCGCACGGATTGTAACTTTTCCAGATGTTCGCCCGGATTATATCATTTGCCGGTACTGACCCTGATTCTACCATTTTTCGGTACTCGATCGGACAGTTTTTCGGTACTCGCACGGATTCCACCTTTTCCCGATGCTCGCCCGGATTGTATCATTTGCCGGTACTGACCCTGATTCTACAATTTTTCGGTACTCGTTCGGACAGTTTTTCGGTACTCGCACGGATTCCACCTTTTCCCGATGCTCGCCCGGATTGTATCATTTTCCGGTACTGACCCTGATTCTACCCTTTTTCGGTACTCGTTCGGAATATTTTTCCGTACTCGCACGGACTGTAACTCTTCCCGATGCTCGCCCGGATTGTATCATTTGCCGGTACTGACCCTGATTCTACAATTTTTCGGTACTCGTTCGGACAGTTTTTCGGTACTCGCACGGATTCGACCTTTTCCCGATGCTCGCCCGGATTGTATCATTTTCCGGTACTGACCCTGATTCTACCCTTTTTCGGTACTCGTTCGGACAGTTTTTCGGTACTCGCACGGATTCCACCTTTTCCCGATGCTCCCCGGATTGTATCATTTTCCGGTATTGACCCTGATTCTACCCTTTTTCGGTACTCGTTCGGACAGGTTTTCGGTACTCACACGGATTCCACCTTTTCCCGATGCTCGCCCGGATTGTTTCATTTTCCGGTACTGACCCTGATTCTACCCTTTTTCGGTACTCGTTCGGAAAGTTTTTCCGTACTCGCACGGATTGTAACTTTTCCCGATGCTCGCCCGGATTGTATAATTTCCCGGTACTGACCCTGATTCTACCATTTTTCGGTACTCGATCGGACAGTTTTTCGGTACTCGCACGGATTCCACCTTTTCCCGATGCTCGCCCGGATTGTATCATTTTCCGGTACTGACCCTGATTCTACCCTTTTTCGGTACTCGTTCGGAAAGTTTTTCCGTACTCGCACGGATTGGAACTTTTCCCGATGTTCGCCCGGATTATATCATTTGCCGGTACTGACCCTGATTCTACCCCTTTTCGGTACTCGTTCGGAAAGTTTTTCCGTACTCGCACGGATTGTAACTTTTCCAGATGTTCGCCCGGATTATATCATTTGCCGGTACTGACCCTGATTCTACCATTTTTCGGTACTCGATCGGACAGTTTTTCGGTACTCGCACGGATTCCACCTTTTCCCGATGCTCGCCCGGATTGTATCATTTGCCGGTACTGACCCTGATTCTACAATTTTTCGGTACTCGTTCGGACAGTTTTTCGGTACTCGCACGGATTCCACCTTTTCCCGATGCTCGCCCGGATTGTATCATTTTCCGGTACTGACCCTGATTCTACCCTTTTTCGGTACTCGTTCGGAATATTTTTCCGTACTCGCACGGACTGTAACTCTTCCCGATGCTCGCCCGGATTGTATCATTTGCCGGTACTGACCCTGATTCTACAATTTTTCGGTACTCGTTCGGACAGTTTTTCGGTACTCGCACGGATTCCACCTTTTCCCGATGCTCGCCCGGATTGTATCATTTGCCGGTACTGACCCTGATTCTACAATTTTTCGGTACTCGTTCGGACAGTTTTTCGGTACTCGCACGGATTCCACCTTTTCCCGATGCTCGCCCGGATTGTATCATTTTCCGGTACTGACCCTGATTCTACCCTTTTTCGGTATTCGTTCGGAATATTTTTCCGTACTCGCACGGACTGTAACTCTTCCCGATGCTCGCCCGGATTGTATCATTTGCCGGTACTGACCCTGATTCTACAATTTTTCGGTACTCGTTCGGACAGTTTTTCGGTACTCGCACGGATTCCACCTTTTCCCGATGCTCACCCGGATTGTATCATTTTCCGGTACTGACCCTGATTCTACCCTTTTTCGGTACTCGTTCGGACAGTTTTTCGGTACTCGCACGGATTCCACCTTTTCCCGATGCTCCCCGGATTGTATCATTTTCCGGTATTGACCCTGATTCTACCCTTTTTCGGTACTCGTTCGGACAGGTTTTCGGTACTCACACGGATTCCACCTTTTCCCGATGCTCGCCCGGATTGTTTCATTTTCCGGTACTGACCCTGATTCTACCCTTTTTCGGAACTCGTTCGGAAAGTTTTTCCGTACTCGCACGGATTGTAACTTTTCCCGATGTTCGCCCGGATTATATCATTTGCCGGTACTGACCCTGATTCTACCCCTTTTCGGTACTCGTTCGGACAGTTTTTCGGTACTCGCACGGATTCCACCTTTTCCTGATGCTCGCCCGGATTGTATCATTTTCCGGTACTGACCCTGATTCTACCCTTTTTCGGTACTCGTTCGGAAAGTTTTTCCGTACTCGCACGGATTGTAACTTTTCCCGATGTTCGCCCGGATTATATCATTTGCCGGTACTGACCCTGATTCTACCCCTTTTCGGTACTCGTTCGGACAGTTTTTCGGTACTCGCACGGATTCCACCTTTTCTCGATGCTCGCCCGGATTGTATCATTTTCCGGGACTGACCCTGATTCTACCATTTTTCGGTACTCGTTCGGACAGTTTTTCGGTACTCGCACGGATTCCACCTTTTCCCGATGCTCGCCCGGATTGTATCATTTTCCGGTACTGACCCTGATTCTACCCTTTTTCGGTACTCGTTCGGACAGTTTTTCGGTACTCGCACGGATTCCACCTTTTCCCGATGCTCGCCCGGATTGTATCATTTTCCGGTACTGACCCTGATTCTACCCTTTTTCGGTACTCGTTCGGAAAGTTTTTCCGTACTCGCACGGATTGTAACTTTTCCCGATGTTCGCCCGGATTATATCATTTGCCGGTACTGACCCCGATTCTACCCCTTTTCGGTACTCGTTCGGACAGTTTTTCGGTACTCGCACGGATTCCACCTTTTCCCGATGCTCGCCCGGATTGTATCATTTTCCGGGACTGACCCTGATTCTACCATTTTTCGGTACTCGTTCGGACAGTTTTTCGGTACTCGCACGGATTCCACCTTTTCCCGATGCTCGCCCGGATTGTATCATTTTCCGGTACTGACCCTGATTCTACCCTTTTTCAGTACTCGTTCGGAATATTTTTCCGTACTCTCACGGACTGTAACTCTTCCCGATGCTCGCCCGGATTGTATCATTTGCCGGTACTGACCCTGATTCTACAATTTTTCGGTACTCGTTCGGACAGTTTTTCGGTACTCGCACGGATTCGACCTTTTCCCGATGCTCGCCCGGATTGTATCATTTTCCGGTACTGACCCTGATTCTACCCTTTTTCGGTACTCGTTCGGACAGTTTTTCGGTACTCGCACGGATTCCACCTTTTCCCGATGCTCCCCGGATTGTATCATTTTCCGGTATTGACCCTGATTCTACCCTTTTTCGGTACTCGTTCGGACAGGTTTTCGGTACTCACACGGATTCCACCTTTTCCCGATGCTCGCCCGGATTGTTTCATTTTCCGGTACTGACCCTGATTCTACCCTTTTTCGGTACTCGTTCGGAAAGTTTTTCCGTACTCGCACGGATTGTAACTTTTCCCGATGCTCGCCCGGATTGTATAATTTCCCGGTACTGACCCTGATTCTACCATTTTTCGGTACTCGATCGGACAGTTTTTCGGTACTCGCACGGATTCCACCTTTTCCCGATGCTCGCCCGGATTGTATCATTTTCCGGTACTGACCCTGATTCTACCCTTTTTCGGTACTCGTTCGGAAAGTTTTTCCGTACTCGCACGGATTGGAACTTTTCCCGATGTTCGCCCGGATTATATCATTTGCCGGTACTGACCCTGATTCTACCCCTTTTCGGTACTCGTTCGGAAAGTTTTTCCGTACTCGCACGGATTGTAACTTTTCCAGATGTTCGCCCGGATTATATCATTTGCCGGTACTGACCCTGATTCTACCATTTTTCGGTACTCGATCGGACAGTTTTTCGGTACTCGCACGGATTCCACCTTTTCCCGATGCTCGCCCGGATTGTATCATTTGCCGGTACTGACCCTGATTCTACAATTTTTCGGTACTCGTTCGGACAGTTTTTCGGTACTCGCACGGATTCCACCTTTTCCCGATGCTCGCCCGGATTGTATCATTTTCCGGTACTGACCCTGATTCTACCCTTTTTCGGTACTCGTTCGGAATATTTTTCCGTACTCGCACGGACTGTAACTCTTCCCGATGCTCGCCCGGATTGTATCATTTGCCGGTACTGACCCTGATTATACAATTTTTCGGTACTCGTTCGGACAGTTTTTCGGTACTCGCACGGATTCCACCTTTTCCCGATGCTCGCCCGGATTGTATCATTTGCCGGTACTGACCCTGATTCTACAATTTTTCGGTACTCGTTCGGACAGTTTTTCGGTACTCGCACGGATTCCACCTTTTCCCGATGCTCGCCCGGATTGTATCATTTTCCGGTACTGACCCTGATTCTACCCTTTTTCGGTACTCGTTCGGAATATTTTTCCGTACTCGCACGGACTGTAACTCTTCCCGATGCTCGCCCGGATTGTATCATTTGCCGGTACTGACCCTGATTCTACAATTTTTCGGTACTCGTTCGGACAGTTTTTCGGTACTCGCACGGATTCCACCTTTTCCCGATGCTCCCCCGGATTGTATCATTTTCCGGTACTGACCCTGATTCTACCCTTTTTCGGTACTCGTTCGGACAGTTTTTCGGTACTCGCACGGATTCCACCTTTTCCCGATGCTCCCCGGATTGTATCATTTTCCGGTATTGACCCTGATTCTACCCTTTTTCGGTACTCGTTCGGACAGGTTTTCGGTACTCACACGGATTCCACCTTTTCCCGATGCTCGCCCGGATTGTTTCATTTTCCGGTACTGACCCTGATTCTACCCTTTTTCGGAACTCGTTCGGAAAGTTTTTCCGTACTCGCACGGATTGTAACTTTTCCCGATGTTCGCCCGGATTATATCATTTGCCGGTACTGACCCTGATTCTACCCCTTTTCGGTACTCGTTCGGACAGTTTTTCGGTACTCGCACGGATTCCACCTTTTCCTGATGCTCGCCCGGATTGTATCATTTTCCGGTACTGACCCTGATTCTACCCTTTTTCGGTACTCGTTCGGAAAGTTTTTCCGTACTCGCACGGATTGTAACTTTTCCCGATGTTCGCCCGGATTATATCATTTGCCGGTACTGACCCTGATTCTACCCCTTTTCGGTACTCGTTCGGACAGTTTTTCGGTACTCGCACGGATTCCACCTTTTCTCGATGCTCGCCCGGATTGTATCATTTTCCGGGACTGACCCTGATTCTACCATTTTTCGGTACTCGTTCGGACAGTTTTTCGGTACTCGCACGGATTCCACCTTTTCCCGATGCTCGCCCGGATTGTATCATTTTCCGGTACTGACCCTGATTCTACCCTTTTTCGGTACTCGTTCGGACAGTTTTTCGGTACTCGCACGGATTCCACCTTTTCCCGATGCTCGCCCGGATTGTATCATTTTCCGGTACTGACCCTGATTCTACCCTTTTTCGGTACTCGTTCGGAAAGTTTTTCCGTACTCGCACGGATTGTAACTTTTCCCGATGTTCGCCCGGATTATATCATTTGCCGGTACTGACCCTGATTCTACCCCTTTTCGGTACTCGTTCGGACAGTTTTTCGGTACTCGCACGGATTCCACCTTTTCCCGATGCTCGCCCGGATTGTATCATTTTCCGGTACTGACCCTGATTCTACCTTTTTTCGGTACTCGATCGGACAATTTTTCGGTACTCGCACGGATTCCACCTTTTCCCGATGCTCGCCCGGATTGTATCATTTTCCGGGACTGACCCTGATTCTACCATTTTTCGGTACTCGTTCGGACAGTTTTTCGGTACTCGCACGGATTCCACCTTTTCCCGATGCTCGCCCGGATTGTATCATTTTCCGGTACTGACCCTGATTCTACCCTTTTTCAGTACTCGTTCGGAATATTTTTCCGTACTCTCACGGACTGTAACTCTTCCCGATGCTCGCCCGGATTGTATCATTTGCCGGTACTGACCCTGATTCTACAATTTTTCGGTACTCGTTCGGACAGTTTTTCGGTACTCGCACGGATTCCACCTTTTCCCGATGCTCGCCCGGATTGTATCATTTTCCGGTACTGACCCTGATTCTACCCTTTTTCGGTACTCGTTCGGACAGTTTTTCGGTACTCGCACGGATTCCACCTTTTCCCGATGCTCGCCCGGATTGTATCATTTTCTTGTACTGACCCTGATTCTACCCTTTTTCGGTACTCGTTCGGACAGTTTTTCGGTACTCGCACGGATTCCACCTTTTCTCGATGCTCGCCCGGATTGTATCATTTTCCGGGACTGACCCTGATTCTACCATTTTTCGGTACTCGTTCGGACAGTTTTTCGGTACTCGCACGGATTCCACCTTTTCTCGATGCTCCCCGGATTGTATCATTTTCCGGTATTGACCCTGATTCTACCCTTTTTCGGTACTGGTTCGGACAGGTTTTCGGTACTCACACGGATTCCACCTTTTCCCGATGCTCGCCCGGATTGTTTCATTTTCCGGTACTGACCCTGATTCTACCCTTTTTCGGAACTCGTTCGGAAAGTTTTTCCGTACTCGCACGGATTGTAACTTTTCCCGATGTTCGCCCGGATTATATCATTTGCCGGTACTGACCCTGATTCTACCCCTTTTCGGTACTCGTTCGGACAGTTTTTCGGTACTCGCACGGATTCCACCTTTTCCCGATGCTCGCCCGGATTGTATCATTTTCCGGTACTGACCCTGATTCTACCCTTTTTCGGTACTCGTTCGGAAAGTTTTTCCGTACTCGCACGGATTGTAACTTTTCCCGATGTTCGCCCGGATTATATCATTTGCCGGTACTGACCCCGATTCTACCCCTTTTCGGTACTCGTTCGGACAGTTTTTCGGTACTCGCACGGATTCCACCTTTTCCCGATGCTCGCCCGGATTGTATCATTTTCCGGGACTGACCCTGATTCTACCATTTTTCAGTACTCGTTCGGACAGTTTTTCGGTACTCGCACGGATTCCACCTTTTCCCGATGCTCGCCCGGATTGTATCATTTTCCGGTACTGACCCTGATTCTACCCTTTTTCAGTACTCGTTCGGAATATTTTTCCGTACTCGCACGGACTGTAACTCTTCCCGATGCTCGCCCGGATTGTATCATTTGCCGGTACTGACCCTGATTCTACAATTTTTCGGTACTCGTTCGGACAGTTTTTCGGTACTCGCACGGATTCCACCTTTTCCCGATGCTCGCCCGGATTGTATCATTTTCCGGTACTGACCCTGATTCTACCCTTTTTCGGTACTCGTTCGGACAGTTTTTCGGTACTCGCACGGATTCCACCTTTTCCCGATGCTCGCCCGGATTGTATCATTTTCTTGTACTGACCCTGATTCTACCCTTTTTCGGTACTCGTTCGGACAGTTTTTCGGTACTCGCACGGATTCCACCTTTTCTCGATGCTCGCCCGGATTGTATCATTTTCCGGGACTGACCCTGATTCTACCATTTTTCGGTACTCGTTCGGACAGTTTTTCGGTACTCGCACGGATTCCACCTTTTCCCGATGCTCCCCGGATTGTATCATTTTCCGGTATTGACCCTGATTCTACCCTTTTTCGGTACTCGTTCGGACAGGTTTTCGGTACTCACACGGATTCCACCTTTTCCCGATGCTCGCCCGGATTGTTTCATTTTCCGGTACTGACCCTGATTCTACCCTTTTTCGGAACTCGTTCGGAAAGTTTTTCCGTACTCGCACGGATTGTAACTTTTCCCGATGTTCGCCCGGATTATATCATTTGCCGGTACTGACCCTGATTCTACCCCTTTTTGGTACTCGTTCGGACAGTTTTTCGGTACTCGCACGGATTCCACCTTTTCCCGATGCTCGCCCGGATTGTATCATTTTCCGGGACTGACCCTGATTCTACCATTTTTCGGTACTCGTTCGGACAGTTTTTCGGTACTCGCACGGATTCCACCTTTTCCCGATGCTCGCCCGGATTGTATCATTTTCCGGGACTGACCCTGATTCTACCATTTTTCGGTACTCGTTCGGACAGTTTTTCGGTACTCGCACGGATTCCACCTTTTCCCGATGCTCGCCCGGATTGTATCATTTTCCGGGACTGACCCTGATTCTACCATTTTTCGGTACTCGTTCGGACAGTTTTTCGGTACTCGCACGGATTCCACCTTTTCCCGATGCTCCCCGGATTGTATCATTTTCCGGTATTGACCCTGATTCTACCCTTTTTCGGTACTCGTTCGGACAGGTTTTCGGTACTCACACGGATTCCACCTTTTCCCGATGCTCGCCCGGATTGTTTCATTTTCCGGTACTGACCCTGATTCTACCCTTTTTCGGTACTCGTTCGGAAAGTTTTTCCGTACTCGCACGGATTGTAACTTTTCCCGATGCTCGCCCGGATTGTATAATTTCCCGGTACTGACCCTGATTCTACCATTTTTCGGTACTCGATCGGACAGTTTTTCGGTACTCGCACGGATTCCACCTTTTCCCGATGCTCGCCCGGATTGTATCATTTTCCGGTACTGACCCTGATTCTACCCTTTTTCGGTACTCGTTCGGAAAGTTTTTCCGTACTCGCACGGATTGGAACTTTTCCCGATGTTCGCCCGGATTATATCATTTGCCGGTACTGACCCTGATTCTACCCCTTTTCGGTACTCGTTCGGAAAGTTTTTCCGTACTCGCACGGATTGTAACTTTTCCAGATGTTCGCCCGGATTATATCATTTGCCGGTACTGACCCTGATTCTACCTTTTTTCGGTACTCGATCGGACAATTTTTCGGTACTCGCACGGATTCCACCTTTTCCCGATGCTCGCCCGGATTGTATCATTTGCCGGTACTGACCCTGATTCTACAATTTTTCGGTACTCGTTCGGACAGTTTTTCGGTACTCGCACGGATTCCACCTTTTCCCGATGCTCGCCCGGATTGTATCATTTTCCGGTACTGACCCTAATTCTACCCTTTTTCAGTACTCGTTCGGAATATTTTTCCGTACTCGCACGGACTGTAACTCTTCCCGATGCTCGCCCGGATTGTATCATTTGCCGGTACTGACCCTGATTCTACAATTTTTCGGTACTCGTTCGGACAGTTTTTCGGTACTCGCACGGATTCCACCTTTTCCCGATGCACGCCCGGATTGTATCATTTTCCGGTACTGACCCTGATTCTACCCTTTTTCGGTACTCGTTCGGACAGTTTTTCGGTACTCGCACGGATTCCACCTTTTCCCGATGCTCGCCCGGATTGTATCATTTTCCGGTACTGACCCTGATTCTACCCTTTTTCGGTACTCGTTCGGAAAGTTTTTCCGTACTCGCACGGATTGTAACTTTTCCCGATGTTCGCCCGGATTGTTTCCTTTTGCCGGTACTGACCCTGATTCTGCCCCTTTTCGGTACTCGTTCGGACAGTTTTTCGGTACTCGCACGGATTCCACCTTTTCCCGATGCTCGCCCGGATTGTATCATTTTCCGGGACTGACCCTGATTCTACCATTTTTCGGTACTCGTTCGGACAGTTTTTCGGTACTCGCACGGATTCCACCTTTTCCCGATGCTCCTCGGATTGTATCATTTTCCGGTATTGACCCTGATTCTACCCTTTTTCGGTACTCGTTCGGACAGGTTTTCGGTACTCACACGGATTCCACCTTTTCCCGATGCTCGCCTGGATTGTTTCATTTTCCGGTACTGACCCTGATTCTACCCTTTTTAGGTACTCGTTCGGAAAGTTTTTCCGTACTCGCACGGATTGTAACTTTTCCCGATGCTCGCCCGGATTGTATAATTTCCCGGTACTGACCCTGATTCTACCATTTTTCGGTACTCGATCGGACAGTTTTTCGGTACTCGCACGGATTCCACCTTTTCCCGATGCTCGCCCGGATTGTATCATTTTCCGGTACTGACCCTGATTCTACCCTTTTTCGGTACTCGTTCGGACAGTTTTTCGGTACTCGCACGGATTCCACCTTTTCCCGATGCTCGCCCGGATTGTATCATTTTCTTGTACTGACCCTGATTCTACCCTTTTTCGGTACTCGTTCGGACAGTTTTTCGGTACTCGCACGGATTCCACCTTTTCTCGATGCTCGCCCGGATTGTATCATTTTCCGGGACTGACCCTGATTCTACCATTTTTCGGTACTCGTTCGGACAGTTTTTCGGTACTCGCACGGATTCCACCTTTTCCCGATGCTCCCCGGATTGTATCATTTTCCGGTATTGACCCTGATTCTACCCTTTTTCGGTACTCGTTCGGACAGGTTTTCGGTACTCACACGGATTCCACCTTTTCCCGATGCTCGCCCGGATTGTTTCATTTTCCGGTACTGACCCTGATTCTACCCTTTTTCGGAACTCGTTCGGAAAGTTTTTCCGTACTCGCACGGATTGTAACTTTTCCCGATGTTCGCCCGGATTATATCATTTGCCGGTACTGACCCTGATTCTACCCCTTTTTGGTACTCGTTCGGACAGTTTTTCGGTACTCGCACGGATTCCACCTTTTCCCGATGCTCGCCCGGATTGTATCATTTTCCGGGACTGACCCTGATTCTACCATTTTTCGGTACTCGTTCGGACAGTTTTTCGGTACTCGCACGGATTCCACCTTTTCCCGATGCTCGCCCGGATTGTATCATTTTCCGGGACTGACCCTGATTCTACCATTTTTCGGTACTCGTTCGGACAGTTTTTCGGTACTCGCACGGATTCCACCTTTTCCCGTTGCTCGCCCGGATTGTATCATTTTCCGGGACTGACCCTGATTCTACCATTTTTCGGTACTCGTTCGGACAGTTTTTCGGTACTCGCACGGATTCCACCTTTTCCCGATGCTCGCCCGGATTGTATCATTTTCCGGGACTGACCCTGATTCTAAAATTTTTCGGTACTCGTTCGGACAGTTTTTCGGTACTCGCACGGATTCCACCTTTTCCCGATGCTCGCCCGGATTGTATCATTTTCCGGGACTGACCCTGATTCTACCATTTTTCGGTACTCGTTCGGACAGTTTTTCGGTACTCGCACGGATTCCACCTTTTCCCGATGCTCGCCCGGATTGTATCATTTTCGTGTACTGACCCTGATTCTACCCTTTTTCGGTACTCGTTCGGACAGTTTTTCGGTACTCGCACGGATTCCACCTTTTCCCGATGCTCGCCCGGATTGTATCATTTTCCGGGACTGACCCTGATTCTACCATTTTTCGGTACTCGTTCGGAAAGTTTTTCCGTACTCGCACGGATTGTAACTTTTCCCGATGTTCGCCCGGATTATATCATTTGCCGGTACTGACCCTGATTCTGCCCCTTTTCGGTACTCGTTCGGACAGTTTTTCGGTACTCGCACGGATTCCACCTTTTCCCGATGCTCGCCCGGATTGTATCATTTTCCGGGACTGACCCTGATTCTACCATTTTTCGGTACTCGTTCGGACAGTTTTTCGGTACTCGCACGGATTCCACCTTTTCCCGATGCTCGCCCGGATTGTATCATTTTCGTGTACTGACCCTGATTCTACCCTTTTTCGGTACTCGTTCGGACAGTTTTTCGGTACTCGCACGGATTCCACCTTTTCCCGATGCTCGCCCGGATTGTATCATTTTCCGGGACTGACCCTGATTCTACCATTTTTCGGTACTCGTTCGGACAGTTTTTCGGTACTCGCACGGATTCCACCTTTTCCCGATGCTCGCCCGGATTGTATCATTTTCCGGGACTGACCCTGATTCTACCATTTTTCGGTACTCGTTCGGACAGTTTTTCGGTACTCGCACGGATTCCACCTTTTCCCGATGCTCGCCCGGATTGTATCATTTTCCGGGACTGACCCTGATTCTACCATTTTTCGGTACTCGTTCGGACAGTTTTTCGGTACTCGCACGGATTCCACCTTTTCCCGATGCTCCCCGGATTGTATCATTTTCCGGTATTGACCCTGATTCTACCCTTTTTCGGTACTCGTTCGGACAGGTTTTCGGTACTCACACGGATTCCACCTTTTCCCGATGCTCGCCCGGATTGTTTCATTTTCCGGTACTGACCCTGATTCTACCCTTTTTCGGTACTCGTTCGGAAAGTTTTTCCGTACTCGCACGGATTGTAACTTTTCCCGATGCTCGCCCGGATTGTATAATTTCCCGGTACTGACCCTGATTCTACCATTTTTCGGTACTCGATCGGACAGTTTTTCGGTACTCGCACGGATTCCACCTTTTCCCGATGCTCGCCCGGATTGTATCATTTTCCGGTACTGACCCTGATTCTACCCTTTTTCGGTACTCGTTCGGAAAGTTTTTCCGTACTCGCACGGATTGGAACTTTTCCCGATGTTCGCCCGGATTATATCATTTGCCGGTACTGACCCTGATTCTGCCCCTTTTCGGTACTCGTTCGGACAGTTTTTCGGTACTCGCACGGATTCCACCTTTTCCCGATGCTCGCCCGGATTGTATCATTTTCCGGGACTGACCCTGATTCTACCATTTTTCGGTACTCGTTCGGACAGTTTTTCGGTACTCGCACGGATTCCACCTTTTCCCGATGCTCCTCGGATTGTATCATTTTCCGGTACTGACCCTGATTCTACCCTTTTTCGGTACTCGTTCGGAAAGTTTTTCCGTACTCGCACGGATTGTAACTTTTCCCGATGTTCGCCCGGATTATATCATTTGCCGGTACTGACCCTGATTCTACCCCTTTTCGGTACTCGTTCGGAAAGTTTTTCCGTACTCGCACGGATTGTAACTTTTCCAGATGTTCGCCCGGATTATATCATTTGCCGGTACTGACCCTGATTCTACCATTTTTCGGTACTCGATCGGACAGTTTTTCGGTACTCGCACGGATTCCACCTTTTCCCGATGCTCGCCCGGATTGTATCATTTGCCGGTACTGACCCTGATTCTACCCCTTTTCGGTACTCGTTCGGAAAGTTTTTCCGTACTCGCACGGATTGTAACTTTTCCAGATGTTCGCCCGGATTATATCATTTGCCGGTACTGACCCTGATTCTACCATTTTTCGGTACTCGATCGGACAATTTTTCGGTACTCGCACGGATTCCACCTTTTCCCGATGCTCGCCCGGATTGTATCATTTGCCGGTACTGACCCTGATTCTACAATTTTTCGGTACTCGTTCGGACAGTTTTTCGGTACTCGCACGGATTCCACCTTTTCCCGATGCTCGCCCGGATTGTATCATTTTCCGGTACTGACCCTCATTCTACCCTTTTTCAGTACTCGTTCGGAATATTTTTCCGTACTCGCACGGACTGTAACTCTTCCCGATGCTCGCCCGGATTGTATCATTTGCCGGTACTGACCCTGATTCTACAATTTTTCGGTACTCGTTCGGACAGTTTTTCGGTACTCGCACGGATTCCACCTTTTCCCGATGCTCGCCCGGATTGTATCATTTTCCGGTACTGACCCTGATTCTACCCTTTTTCGGTACTCGTTCGGACAGTTTTTCGGTACTCGCACGGATTCCACCTTTTCCCGATGCTCGCCCGGATTGTATCATTTTCCGGTACTGACCCTGATTCTACCCTTTTTCGGTACTCGTTCGGAAAGTTTTTCCGTACTCGCAAGGGTTGTAACTTTTCCCGATGTTCGCCCGGATTATATCATTTGCCGGTACTGACCCTGATTCTACCCCTTTTCGGTACTCGTTCGGAAAGTTTTTTCGTACTCGCACGGATTGTAACTTTTCCAGATGTTCGCCCGGATTATATCATTTGCCGGTACTGACCCTGATTCTACCATTTTTCGGTACTCGATCGGACAGTTTTTCGGTACTCGCACGGATTCCACCTTTTCCCGATGCTCGCCCGGATTGTATCATTTGCCGGTACTGACCCTGATTCTACAATTTTTCGGTACTCGTTCGGACAGTTTTTCGGTACTCGCACGGATTCCACCTTTTCCCGATGCTCGCCCGGATTGTATCATTTTCCGGTACTGACCCTGATTCTACCCTTTTTCGGTACTCGTTCGGACAGTTTTTCGGTACTCGCACGGATTCCACCTTTTCCCGATGCTCGCCCGGATTGTATCATTTTCCGGTACTGACCCTGATTCTACCCTTTTTCGGAACACGTTCGGAAAGTTTTTCCGTACTCGCACGGATTGTAACTCTTCCCGATGCTCGCCCAAATTGTATCATTTGCCGGTACTGACCCTGATTCTACCCTTTTTCGGTACTCGTTCGGACAGTTTTTCGGTACTCGCACGGATTCCACCTTTTCCCGATGCTCGCCCGGATTGTATCATTTTCCGGGACTGACCCTGATTCTACCATTTTTCGGTACTCGTTCGGACAGTTTTTCGGTACTCGCACGGATTCCACCTTTTCCCGATGCTCCTCGGATTGTATCATTTTCCGGTACTGACCCTGATTCTACCCTTTTTCGGTACTCGTTCGGAAAGTTTTTCCGTACTCGCACGGATTGTAACTTTTCCCGATGTTCGCCCGGATTATATCATTTGCCGGTACTGACCCTGATTCTACCCCTTTTCGGTACTCGTTCGGAAAGTTTTTCCGTACTCGCACGGATTGTAACTTTTCCAGATGTTCGCCCGGATTATATCATTTGCCGGTACTGACCCTGATTCTACCATTTTTCGGTACTCGATCGGACAGTTTTTCGGTACTCGCACGGATTCCACCTTTTCCCGATGCTCGCCCGGATTGTATCATTTGCCGGTACTGACCCTGATTCTACCCCTTTTCGGTACTCGTTCGGAAAGTTTTTCCGTACTCGCACGGATTGTAACTTTTCCAGATGTTCGCCCGGATTATATCATTTGCCGGTACTGACCCTGATTCTACCATTTTTCGGTACTCGATCGGACAATTTTTCGGTACTCGCACGGATTCCACCTTTTCCCGATGCTCGCCCGGATTGTATCATTTGCCGGTACTGACCCTGATTCTACAATTTTTCGGTACTCGTTCGGACAGTTTTTCGGTACTCGCACGGATTCCACCTTTTCCCGATGCTCGCCCGGATTGTATCATTTTCCGGTACTGACCCTCATTCTACCCTTTTTCAGTACTCGTTCGGAATATTTTTCCGTACTCGCACGGACTGTAACTCTTCCCGATGCTCGCCCGGATTGTATCATTTGCCGGTACTGACCCTGATTCTACAATTTTTCGGTACTCGTTCGGACAGTTTTTCGGTACTCGCACGGATTCCACCTTTTCCCGATGCTCGCCCGGATTGTATCATTTTCCGGTACTGACCCTGATTCTACCCTTTTTCGGTACTCGTTCGGACAGTTTTTCGGTACTCGCACGGATTCCACCTTTTCCCGATGCTCGCCCGGATTGTATCATTTTCCGGTACTGACCCTGATTCTACCCTTTTTCGGTACTCGTTCGGAAAGTTTTTCCGTACTCGCAAGGGTTGTAACTTTTCCCGATGTTCGCCCGGATTATATCATTTGCCGGTACTGACCCTGATTCTACCCCTTTTCGGTACTCGTTCGGAAAGTTTTTTCGTACTCGCACGGATTGTAACTTTTCCAGATGTTCGCCCGGATTATATCATTTGCCGGTACTGACCCTGATTCTACCATTTTTCGGTACTCGATCGGACAGTTTTTCGGTACTCGCACGGATTCCACCTTTTCCCGATGCTCGCCCGGATTGTATCATTTGCCGGTACTGACCCTGATTCTACAATTTTTCGGTACTCGTTCGGACAGTTTTTCGGTACTCGCACGGATTCCACCTTTTCCCGATGCTCGCCCGGATTGTATCATTTTCCGGTACTGACCCTGATTCTACCCTTTTTCGGTACTCGTTCGGACAGTTTTTCGGTACTCGCACGGATTCCACCTTTTCCCGATGCTCGCCCGGATTGTATCATTTTCCGGTACTGACCCTGATTCTACCCTTTTTCGGAACACGTTCGGAAAGTTTTTCCGTACTCGCACGGATTGTAACTCTTCCCGATGCTCGCCCAAATTGTATCATTTGCCGGTACTGACCCTGATTCTACCCTTTTTCGGTACTCGTTCGGACAGTTTTTCGGTACTCGCACGGATTCCACCTTTTCCCGATGCTCGCCCGGATTGTATCATTTTCCGGTACTGACCCTCATTCTACCCTTTTTCAGTACTCGTTCGGAATATTTTTCCGTACTCGCACGGACTGTAACTCTTCCCGATGCTCGCCCGGATTGTATCATTTGCCGGTACTGACCCTGATTCTACAATTTTTCGGTACTCGTTCGGACAGTTTTTCGGTACTCGCACGGATTCCACCTTTTCCCGATGCTCGCCCGGATTGTATCATTTTCCGGTACTGACCCTGATTCTACCCTTTTTCGGTACTCGTTCGGACAGTTTTTCGGTACTCGCACGGATTCCACCTTTTCCCGATGCTCGCCCGGATTGTATCATTTTCCGGTACTGACCCTGATTCTACCCTTTTTCGGTACTCGTTCGGAAAGTTTTTCCGTACTCGCAAGGGTTGTAACTTTTCCCGATGTTCGCCCGGATTATATCATTTGCCGGTACTGACCCTGATTCTACCCCTTTTCGGTACTCGTTCGGAAAGTTTTTTCGTACTCGCACGGATTGTAACTTTTCCAGATGTTCGCCCGGATTATATCATTTGCCGGTACTGACCCTGATTCTACCATTTTTCGGTACTCGATCGGACAGTTTTTCGGTACTCGCACGGATTCCACCTTTTCCCGATGCTCGCCCGGATTGTATCATTTGCCGGTACTGACCCTGATTCTACAATTTTTCGGTACTCGTTCGGACAGTTTTTCGGTACTCGCACGGATTCCACCTTTTCCCGATGCTCGCCCGGATTGTATCATTTTCCGGTACTGACCCTGATTCTACCCTTTTTCGGTACTCGTTCGGACAGTTTTTCGGTACTCGCACGGATTCCACCTTTTCCCGATGCTCGCCCGGATTGTATCATTTTCCGGTACTGACCCTGATTCTACCCTTTTTCGGAACACGTTCGGAAAGTTTTTCCGTACTCGCACGGATTGTAACTCTTCCCGATGCTCGCCCAAATTGTATCATTTGCCGGTACTGACCCTGATTCTACCCTTTTTCGGTACTCGTTCGGACAGTTTTTCGGTACTCGCACGGATTCCACCTTTTCCCGATGCTCGCCCGGATTGTATCATTTTCCGGGACTGACCCTGATTCTACCATTTTTCGGTACTCGTTCGGACAGTTTTTCGGTACTCGCACGGATTCCACCTTTTCCCGATGCTCGCCCGGATTGTATCATTTTCCGGGACTGACCCTGATTCTACCATTTTTCGGTACTCGTTCGGACAGTTTTTCGGTACTCGCACGGATTCCACCTTTTCCCGATGCTCGCCCGGATTGTATCATTTTCCGGGACTGACCCTGATTCTACCATTTTTCGGTACTCGTTCGGACAGTTTTTCGGTACTCGCACGGATTCCACCTTTTCCCGATGCTCCCCGGATTGTATCATTTTCCGGTATTGACCCTGATTCTACCCTTTTTCGGTACTCGTTCGGACAGGTTTTCGGTACTCACACGGATTCCACCTTTTCCCGATGCTCGCCCGGATTGTTTCATTTTCCGGTACTGACCCTGATTCTACCCTTTTTCGGTACTCGTTCGGAAAGTTTTTCCGTACTCGCACGGATTGTAACTTTTCCCGATGCTCGCCCGGATTGTATAATTTCCCGGTACTGACCCTGATTCTACCATTTTTCGGTACTCGATCGGACAGTTTTTCGGTACTCGCACGGATTCCACCTTTTCCCGATGCTCGCCCGGATTGTATCATTTTCCGGTACTGACCCTGATTCTACCCTTTTTCGGTACTCGTTCGGAAAGTTTTTCCGTACTCGCACGGATTGGAACTTTTCCTGATGTTCGCCCGGATTATATCATTTGCCGGTACTGACCCTGATTCTGCCCCTTTTCGGTACTCGTTCGGACAGTTTTTCGGTACTCGCACGGATTCCACCTTTTCCCGATGCTCGCCCGGATTGTATCATTTTCCGGGACTGACCCTGATTCTACCATTTTTCGGTACTCGTTCGGACAGTTTTTCGGTACTCGCACGGATTCCACCTTTTCCCGATGCTCCTCGGATTGTATCATTTTCCGGTACTGACCCTGATTCTACCCTTTTTCGGTACTCGTTCGGAAAGTTTTTCCGTACTCGCACGGATTGTAACTTTTCCCGATGTTCGCCCGGATTATATCATTTGCCGGTACTGACCCTGATTCTACCCCTTTTCGGTACTCGTTCGGAAAGTTTTTCCGTACTCGCACGGATTGTAACTTTTCCAAATGTTCGCCCGGATTATATCATTTGCCGGTACTGACCCTGATTCTACCCTTTTTCGGTACTCGTTCGGACAGTTTTTCGGTACTCGCACGGATTCCACCTTTTCCCGATGCTCGCCCGGATTGTATCATTTTCCGGTACTGACCCTGATTCTACCCTTTTTCGGTACTCGTTCGGAAAGTTTTTCCGTACTCGCAAGGGTTGTAACTTTTCCCGATGTTCGCCCGGATTATATCATTTGCCGGTACTGACCCTGATTCTACCCCTTTTCGGTACTCGTTCGGAAAGTTTTTTCGTACTCGCACGGATTGTAACTTTTCCAGATGTTCGCCCGGATTATATCATTTGCCGGTACTGACCCTGATTCTACCATTTTTCGGTACTCGATCGGACAGTTTTTCGGTACTCGCACGGATTCCACCTTTTCCCGATGCTCGCCCGGATTGTATCATTTGCCGGTACTGACCCTGATTCTACAATTTTTCGGTACTCGTTCGGACAGTTTTTCGGTACTCGCACGGATTCCACCTTTTCCCGATGCTCGCCCGGATTGTATCATTTTCCGGTACTGACCCTGATTCTACCCTTTTTCGGTACTCGTTCGGACAGTTTTTCGGTACTCGCACGGATTCCACCTTTTCCCGATGCTCGCCCGGATTGTATCATTTTCCGGTACTGACCCTGATTCTACCCTTTTTCGGAACACGTTCGGAAAGTTTTTCCGTACTCGCACGGATTGTAACTCTTCCCGATGCTCGCCCAAATTGTATCATTTGCCGGTACTGACCCTGATTCTACCCTTTTTCGGTACTCGTTCGGACAGTTTTTCGGTACTCGCACGGATTCCACCTTTTCCCGATGCTCGCCCGGATTGTATCATTTTCCGGGACTGACCCTGATTCTACCATTTTTCGGTACTCGTTCGGACAGTTTTTCGGTACTCGCACGGATTCCACCTTTTCCCGATGCTCGCCCGGATTGTATCATTTTCCGGTACTGACCCTGATTCTACCCTTTTTCGGTACTCGTTCGGAAAGTTTTTCCGTACTCGCACGGATTGGAACTTTTCCCGATGTTCGCCCGGATTATATCATTTGCCGGTACTGACCCTGATTCTGCCCCTTTTCGGTACTCGTTCGGACAGTTTTTCGGTACTCGCACGGATTCCACCTTTTCCCGATGCTCGCCCGGATTGTATCATTTTCCGGGACTGACCCTGATTCTACCATTTTTCGGTACTCGTTCGGACAGTTTTTCGGTACTCGCACGGATTCCACCTTTTCCCGATGCTCCTCGGATTGTATCATTTTCCGGTACTGACCCTGATTCTACCCTTTTTCGGTACTCGTTCGGAAAGTTTTTCCGTACTCGCACGGATTGTAACTTTTCCCGATGTTCGCCCGGATTATATCATTTGCCGGTACTGACCCTGATTCTACCCCTTTTCGGTACTCGTTCGGAAAGTTTTTCCGTACTCGCACGGATTGTAACTTTTCCAAATGTTCGCCCGGATTATATCATTTGCCGGTACTGACCCTGATTCTACCCTTTTTCGGTACTCGTTCGGACAGTTTTTCGGTACTCGCACGGATTCCACCTTTTCCCGATGCTCGCCCGGATTGTATCATTTTCCGGTACTGACCCTGATTCTACCCTTTTTCGGTACTCGTTCGGAAAGTTTTTCCGTACTCGCAAGGGTTGTAACTTTTCCCGATGTTCGCCCGGATTATATCATTTGCCGGTACTGACCCTGATTCTACCCCTTTTCGGTACTCGTTCGGAAAGTTTTTTCGTACTCGCACGGATTGTAACTTTTCCAGATGTTCGCCCGGATTATATCATTTGCCGGTACTGACCCTGATTCTACCATTTTTCGGTACTCGATCGGACAGTTTTTCGGTACTCGCACGGATTCCACCTTTTCCCGATGCTCGCCCGGATTGTATCATTTGCCGGTACTGACCCTGATTCTACAATTTTTCGGTACTCGTTCGGACAGTTTTTCGGTACTCGCACGGATTCCACCTTTTCCCGATGCTCGCCCGGATTGTATCATTTTCCGGTACTGACCCTGATTCTACCCTTTTTCGGTACTCGTTCGGACAGTTTTTCGGTACTCGCACGGATTCCACCTTTTCCCGATGCTCGCCCGGATTGTATCATTTTCCGGTACTGACCCTGATTCTACCCTTTTTCGGAACACGTTCGGAAAGTTTTTCCGTACTCGCACGGATTGTAACTCTTCCCGATGCTCGCCCAAATTGTATCATTTGCCGGTACTGACCCTGATTCTACCCTTTTTCGGTACTCGTTCGGACAGTTTTTCGGTACTCGCACGGATTCCACCTTTTCCCGATGCTCGCCCGGATTGTATCATTTTCCGGGACTGACCCTGATTCTACCATTTTTCGGTACTCGTTCGGACAGTTTTTCGGTACTCGCACGGATTCCACCTTTTCCCGATGCTCGCCCGGATTGTGTCATTTTCCGGGACTGACCCTGATTCTACCATTTTTCGGTACTCGTTCGGACAGTTTTTCGGTACTCGCACGGATTCCACCTTTTCCCGATGCTCGCCCGGATTGTATCATTTTCCGGGACTGACCCTGATTCTACCATTTTTCGGTACTCGTTCGGACAGTTTTTCGGTACTCGCACGGATTCCACCTTTTCCCGATGCTCGCCCGGATTGTATCATTTTCCGGTACTGACCCTGATTCTACCCTTTTTCGGTACTCGTTCGGACAGTTTTTCGGTACTCGCACGGATTCCACCTTTTCCCGATGCTCGCCCGGATTGTATCATTTTCCGGTACTGACCCTGATTCTACCCTTTTTCGGTACTCGTTCGGAAAGTTTTTCCGTACTCGCAAGGGTTGTAACTTTTCCCGATGTTCGCCCGGATTATATCATTTGCCGGTACTGACCCTGATTCTACCCCTTTTCGGTACTCGTTCGGAAAGTTTTTTCGTACTCGCACGGATTGTAACTTTTCCAGATGTTCGCCCGGATTATATCATTTGCCGGTACTGACCCTGATTCTACCATTTTTCGGTACTCGATCGGACAGTTTTTCGGTACTCGCACGGATTCCACCTTTTCCCGATGCTCGCCCGGATTGTATCATTTGCCGGTACTGACCCTGATTCTACAATTTTTCGGTACTCGTTCGGACAGTTTTTCGGTACTCGCACGGATTCCACCTTTTCCCGATGCTCGCCCGGATTGTATCATTTTCCGGTACTGACCCTGATTCTACCCTTTTTCGGTACTCGTTCGGACAGTTTTTCGGTACTCGCACGGATTCCACCTTTTCCCGATGCTCGCCCGGATTGTATCATTTTCCGGTACTGACCCTGATTCTACCCTTTTTCGGAACACGTTCGGAAAGTTTTTCCGTACTCGCACGGATTGTAACTCTTCCCGATGCTCGCCCAAATTGTATCATTTGCCGGTACTGACCCTGATTCTACCCTTTTTCGGTACTCGTTCGGACAGTTTTTCGGTACTCGCACGGATTCCACCTTTTCCCGATGCTCGCCCGGATTGTATCATTTTCCGGGACTGACCCTGATTCTACCATTTTTCGGTACTCGTTCGGACAGTTTTTCGGTACTCGCACGGATTCCACCTTTTCCCGATGCTCGCCCGGATTGTATCATTTTCCGGGACTGACCCTGATTCTACCATTTTTCGGTACTCGTTCGGACAGTTTTTCGGTACTCGCACGGATTCCACCTTTTCCCGATGCTCGCCCGGATTGTATCATTTTCCGGGACTGACCCTGATTCTACCATTTTTCGGTACTCGTTCGGACAGTTTTTCGGTACTCGCACGGATTCCACCTTTTCCCGATGCTCGCCCGGATTGTATCATTTTCCGGGACTGACCCTGATTCTACCATTTTTCGGTACTCGTTCGGACAGTTTTTCGGTACTCGCACGGATTCCACCTTTTCCCGATGCTCGCCCGGATTGTATCATTTTCCGGTACTGACCCTGATTCTACAATTTTTCGGTACTCGTTCGGACAGTTTTTCGGTACTCGCACGGATTCCACCTTTTCCCGATGCTCGCCCGGATTGTATCATTTTCCGGTACTGACCCTGATTCTACCCTTTTTCGGTACTCGTTCGGACAGTTTTTCGGTACTCGCACGGATTCCACCTTTTCCCGATGCTCGCCCGGATTGTATCATTTTCCGGTACTGACCCTGATTCTACCCTTTTTCGGAACACGTTCGGAAAGTTTTTCCGTACTCGCACGGATTGTAACTCTTCCCGATGCTCGCCCAAATTGTATCATTTGCCGGTACTGACCCTGATTCTACCCTTTTTCGGTACTCGTTCGGACAGTTTTTCGGTACTCGCACGGATTCCACCTTTTCCCGATGCTCGCCCGGATTGTTTCATTTTCCGGTACTGACCCTGATTCTACCCTTTTTCGGTACTCGTTCGGAAAGTTTTTCCGTACTCGCACGGATTGTAACTTTTCCCGATGCTCGCCCGGATTGTATAATTTCCCGGTACTGACCCTGATTCTACCATTTTTCGGTACTCGATCGGACAGTTTTTCGGTACTCGCACGGATTCCACCTTTTCCCGATGCTCGCCCGGATTGTATCATTTTCCGGTACTGACCCTGATTCTACCCTTTTTCGGTACTCGTTCGGAAAGTTTTTCCGTACTCGCACGGATTGGAACTTTTCCCGATGTTCGCCCGGATTATATCATTTGCCGGTACTGACCCTGATTCTGCCCCTTTTCGGTACTCGTTCGGACAGTTTTTCGGTACTCGCACGGATTCCACCTTTTCCCGATGCTCGCCCGGATTGTATCATTTTCCGGGACTGACCCTGATTCTACCATTTTTCGGTACTCGTTCGGACAGTTTTTCGGTACTCGCACGGATTCCACCTTTTCCCGATGCTCCTCGGATTGTATCATTTTCCGGTACTGACCCTGATTCTACCCTTTTTCGGTACTCGTTCGGAAAGTTTTTCCGTACTCGCACGGATTGTAACTTTTCCCGATGTTCGCCCGGATTATATCATTTGCCGGTACTGACCCTGATTCTACCCCTTTTCGGTACTCGTTCGGAAAGTTTTTCCGTACTCGCACGGATTGTAACTTTTCCAAATGTTCGCCCGGATTATATCATTTGCCGGTACTGACCCTGATTCTACCCTTTTTCGGTACTCGTTCGGACAGTTTTTCGGTACTCGCACGGATTCCACCTTTTCCCGATGCTCGCCCGGATTGTATCATTTTCCGGTACTGACCCTGATTCTACCCTTTTTCGGTACTCGTTCGGAAAGTTTTTCCGTACTCGCAAGGGTTGTAACTTTTCCCGATGTTCGCCCGGATTATATCATTTGCCGGTACTGACCCTGATTCTACCCCTTTTCGGTACTCGTTCGGAAAGTTTTTTCGTACTCGCACGGATTGTAACTTTTCCAGATGTTCGCCCGGATTATATCATTTGCCGGTACTGACCCTGATTCTACCATTTTTCGGTACTCGATCGGACAGTTTTTCGGTACTCGCACGGATTCCACCTTTTCCCGATGCTCGCCCGGATTGTATCATTTGCCGGTACTGACCCTGATTCTACAATTTTTCGGTACTCGTTCGGACAGTTTTTCGGTACTCGCACGGATTCCACCTTTTCCCGATGCTCGCCCGGATTGTATCATTTTCCGGTACTGACCCTGATTCTACCCTTTTTCGGTACTCGTTCGGACAGTTTTTCGGTACTCGCACGGATTCCACCTTTTCCCGATGCTCGCCCGGATTGTATCATTTTCCGGTACTGACCCTGATTCTACCCTTTTTCGGAACACGTTCGGAAAGTTTTTCCGTACTCGCACGGATTGTAACTCTTCCCGATGCTCGCCCAAATTGTATCATTTGCCGGTACTGACCCTGATTCTACCCTTTTTCGGTACTCGTTCGGACAGTTTTTCGGTACTCGCACGGATTCCACCTTTTCCCGATGCTCGCCCGGATTGTATCATTTTCCGGGACTGACCCTGATTCTACCATTTTTCGGTACTCGTTCGGACAGTTTTTCGGTACTCGCACGGATTCCACCTTTTCCCGATGCTCGCCCGGATTGTATCATTTTCCGGGACTGACCCTGATTCTACCATTTTTCGGTACTCGTTCGGACAGTTTTTCGGTACTCGCACGGATTCCACCTTTTCCCGATGCTCGCCCGGATTGTATCATTTTCCGGGACTGACCCTGATTCTACCATTTTTCGGTACTCGTTCGGACAGTTTTTCGGTACTCGCACGGATTCCACCTTTTCCCGATGCTCCCCGGATTGTATCATTTTCCGGTATTGACCCTGATTCTACCCTTTTTCGGTACTCGTTCGGACAGGTTTTCGGTACTCACACGGATTCCACCTTTTCCCGATGCTCGCCCGGATTGTTTCATTTTCCGGTACTGACCCTGATTCTACCCTTTTTCGGTACTCGTTCGGAAAGTTTTTCCGTACTCGCACGGATTGTAACTTTTCCCGATGCTCGCCCGGATTGTATAATTTCCCGGTACTGACCCTGATTCTACCATTTTTCGGTACTCGATCGGACAGTTTTTCGGTACTCGCACGGATTCCACCTTTTCCCGATGCTCGCCCGGATTGTATCATTTTCCGGTACTGACCCTGATTCTACCCTTTTTCGGTACTCGTTCGGAAAGTTTTTCCGTACTCGCACGGATTGGAACTTTTCCCGATGTTCGCCCGGATTATATCATTTGCCGGTACTGACCCTGATTCTGCCCCTTTTCGGTACTCGTTCGGACAGTTTTTCGGTACTCGCACGGATTCCACCTTTTCCCGATGCTCGCCCGGATTGTATCATTTTCCGGGACTGACCCTGATTCTACCATTTTTCGGTACTCGTTCGGACAGTTTTTCGGTACTCGCACGGATTCCACCTTTTCCCGATGCTCCTCGGATTGTATCATTTTCCGGTACTGACCCTGATTCTACCCTTTTTCGGTACTCGTTCGGAAAGTTTTTCCGTACTCGCACGGATTGTAACTTTTCCCGATGTTCGCCCGGATTATATCATTTGCCGGTACTGACCCTGATTCTACCCCTTTTCGGTACTCGTTCGGAAAGTTTTTCCGTACTCGCACGGATTGTAACTTTTCCAGATGTTCGCCCGGATTATATCATTTGCCGGTACTGACCCTGATTCTACCATTTTTCGGTACTCGATCGGACAATTTTTCGGTACTCGCACGGATTCCACCTTTTCCCGATGCTCGCCCGGATTGTATCATTTGCCGGTACTGACCCTGATTCTACAATTTTTCGGTACTCGTTCGGACAGTTTTTCGGTACTCGCACGGATTCCACCTTTTCCCGATGCTCGCCCGGATTGTATCATTTTCCGGTACTGACCCTCATTCTACCCTTTTTCAGTACTCGTTCGGAATATTTTTCCGTACTCGCACGGACTGTAACTCTTCCCGATGCTCGCCCGGATTGTATCATTTGCCGGTACTGACCCTGATTCTACAATTTTTCGGTACTCGTTCGGACAGTTTTTCGGTACTCGCACGGATTCCACCTTTTCCCGATGCTCGCCCGGATTGTATCATTTTCCGGTACTGACCCTGATTCTACCCTTTTTCGGTACTCGTTCGGACAGTTTTTCGGTACTCGCACGGATTCCACCTTTTCCCGATGCTCGCCCGGATTGTATCATTTTCCGGTACTGACCCTGATTCTACCCTTTTTCGGTACTCGTTCGGAAAGTTTTTCCGTACTCGCACGGATTGTAACTTTTCCCGATGTTCGCCCGGATTATATCATTTGCCGGTACTGACCCTGATTCTACCCCTTTTCGGTACTCGTTCGGAAAGTTTTTTCGTACTCGCACGGATTGTAACTTTTCCAGATGTTCGTCCGGATTATATCATTTGCCGGTACTGACCCTGATTCTACCATTTTTCGGTACTCGATCGGACAGTTTTTCGGTACTCGCACGGATTCCACCTTTTCCCGATGCTCGCCCGGATTGTATCATTTGCCGGTACTGACCCTGATTCTACAATTTTTCGGTACTCGTTCGGACAGTTTTTCGGTACTCGCACGGATTCCACCTTTTCCCGATGCTCGCCCGGATTGTATCATTTTCCGGTACTGACCCTCATTCTACCCTTTTTCAGTACTCGTTCGGAATATTTTTCCGTACTCGCACGGACTGTAACTCTTCCCGATGCTCGCCCGGATTGTATCATTTGCCGGTACTGACCCTGATTCTACAATTTTTCGGTACTCGTTCGGACAGTTTTTCGGTACTCGCACGGATTCCACCTTTTCCCGATGCTCGCCCGGATTGTATCATTTTCCGGTACTGACCCTGATTCTACCCTTTTTCGGTACTCGTTCGGACAGTTTTTCGGTACTCGCACGGATTCCACCTTTTCCCGATGCTCGCCCGGATTGTATCATTTTCCGGTACTGACCCTGATTCTACCCTTTTTCGGTACTCGTTCGGAAAGTTTTTCCGTACTCGCACGGATTGTAACTTTTCCCGATGTTCGCCCGGATTATATCATTTGCCGGTACTGACCCTGATTCTACCCCTTTTCGGTACTCGTTCGGAAAGTTTTTTCGTACTCGCACGGATTGTAACTTTTCCAGATGTTCGTCCGGATTATATCATTTGCCGGTACTGACCCTGATTCTACCATTTTTCGGTACTCGATCGGACAGTTTTTCGGTACTCGCACGGATTCCACCTTTTCCCGATGCTCGCCCGGATTGTATCATTTGCCGGTACTGACCCTGATTCTACAATTTTTCGGTACTCGTTCGGACAGTTTTTCGGTACTCGCACGGATTCCACCTTTTCCCGATGCTCGCCCGGATTGTATCATTTTCCGGTACTGACCCTGATTCTACCCTTTTTCGGTACTCGTTCGGACAGTTTTTCGGTACTCGCACGGATTCCACCTTTTCCCGATGCTCGCCCGGATTGTATCATTTTCCGGTACTGACCCTGATTCTACCCTTTTTCGGAACACGTTCGGAAAGTTTTTCCGTACTCGCACGGATTGTAACTCTTCCCGATGCTCGCCCAAATTGTATCATTTGCCGGTACTGACCCTGATTCTACCCTTTTTCGGTACTCGTTCGGACAGTTTTTCGGTACTCGCACGGATTCCACCTTTTCCCGATGCTCGCCCGGATTGTATCATTTTCCGGTACTGACCCTGATTCTACCCTTTTTCGGTACTCGTTCGGACAGTTTTTCGGTACTCGCACGGATTCCACCTTTTCCCGATGCTCGCCCGCATTGTATCATTTTCCGGTACTGACCCTGATTCTACCCTTTTTCGGTACTCGTTCGGAAAGTTTTTTCGTACTCGCACGGATTGTAACTTTTCCCGATGTTCGCCCGGATTATATCATTTGCCGGTACTGACCCTGATTCTACCCCTTTTCGGTACTCGTTCGGACAGTTTTTCGGTACTCGCACGGATTCCACCTTTTCCCGATGCTCGCCCGGATTGTATCATTTTCCGGGACTGACCCTGATTCTACCATTTTTCGGTACTCGTTCGGACAGTTTTTCGGTACTCGCACGGATTCCACCTTTTCCCGATGCTCCCCGGATTGTATCATTTTCCGGTATTGACCCTGATTCTACCCTTTTTCGGTACTCGTTCGGACAGGTTTTCGGTACTCACACGGATTCCACCTTTTCCCGATGCTCGCCCGGATTGTTTCATTTTCCGGTACTGACCCTGATTCTACCCTTTTTCGGAACTCGTTCGGAAAGTTTTTCCGTACTCGCACGGATTGTAACTTTTCCCGATGTTCGCCCGGATTATATCATTTGCCGGTACTGACCCTGATTCTACCCCTTTTTGGTACTCGTTCGGACAGTTTTTTGGTACTCGCACGGATTCCACCTTTTCCCGATGCTCGCCCGGATTGTATCATTTTCCGGTACTGACCCTGATTCTACCCTTTTTCGGTACTCGTTCGGAAATTTTTTCCGTACTCGCACGGATTGTAACTTTTCCCGATGTTCGCCCGGATTATATCATTTGCCGGTACTGACCCTGATTCTACCCCTTTTCGGTACTCGTTCGGACAGTTTTTCGGTACTCGCACGGATTCCACCTTTTCCCGATGGTCGCCCGGATTGTATCATTTTCCGGGACTGACCCTGATTCTACCATTTTTCGATACTCGTTCGGACAGTTTTTCGGTACTCGCACGGATTCCACCTTTTCCCGATGCTCGCCCGGATTGTATCATTTTCCGGTACTGACCCTGATTCTACCCTTTTTCGGTACTCGTTCGGAAAGTTTTTCCGTACTCGCACGGATTGTAACTTTTCCCGATGTTCGCCCGGATTATATCATTTGCCGGTACTGACCCTGATTCTACCCCTTTTCGGTACTCGTTCGGAAAGTTTTTTCGTACTCGCACGGATTGTAACTTTTCCAGATGTTCGTCCGGATTATATCATTTGCCGGTACTGACCCTGATTCTACCATTTTTCGGTACTCGATCGGACAGTTTTTCGGTACTCGCACGGATTCCACCTTTTCCCGATGCTCGCCCGGATTGTATCATTTGCCGGTACTGACCCTGATTCTACAATTTTTCGGTACTCGTTCGGACAGTTTTTCGGTACTCGCACGGATTCCACCTTTTCCCGATGCTCGCCCGGATTGTATCATTTTCCGGTACTGACCCTGATTCTACCCTTTTTCGGTACTCGTTCGGACAGTTTTTCGGTACTCGCACGGATTCCACCTTTTCCCGATGCTCGCCCGGATTGTATCATTTTCCGGTACTGACCCTGATTCTACCCTTTTTCGGAACACGTTCGGAAAGTTTTTCCGTACTCGCACGGATTGTAACTCTTCCCGATGCTCGCCCAAATTGTATCATTTGCCGGTACTGACCCTGATTCTACCCTTTTTCGGTACTCGTTCGGACAGTTTTTCGGTACTCGCACGGATTCCACCTTTTCCCGATGCTCGCCCGGATTGTATCATTTTCCGGTACTGACCCTGATTCTACCCTTTTTCGGTACTCGTTCGGACAGTTTTTCGGTACTCGCACGGATTCCACCTTTTCCCGATGCTCGCCCGCATTGTATCATTTTCCGGTACTGACCCTGATTCTACCCTTTTTCGGTACTCGTTCGGAAAGTTTTTTCGTACTCGCACGGATTGTAACTTTTCCCGATGTTCGCCCCGGATTATATCATTTGCCGGTACTGACCCTGATTCTACCCCTTTTCGGTACTCTGTTCGGACAGTTTTTCGGTACTCGCACGGATTCCACCTTTTCCCGATGCTCGCCCGGATTGTATCATTTTCCGGTACTGACCCTGATTCTACCCTTTTTCGGTACTCGTTCGGAAAGTTTTTCCGTACTCGCACGGATTGTAACTTTTCCCGATGTTCGCCCGGATTATATCATTTGCCGGTACTGACCCTGATTCTACCCCTTTTCGGTACTCGTTCGGAAAGTTTTTTTCGTACTCGCACGGATTGTAACTTTTCCAGATGTTCGTCCGGATTATATCATTTGCCGGTACTGACCCTGATTCTACCATTTTTCGGTACTCGATCGGACAGTTTTTCGGTACTCGCACGGATTCCACCTTTTCCCGATGCTCGCCCGGATTGTATCATTTGCCGGTACTGACCCTGATTCTACAATTTTTTCGGTACTCGTTCGGACAGTTTTTCGGTACTCGCACGGATTCCACCTTTTCCCGATGCTCGCCCCGGATTGTATCATTTTCCGGTACTGACCCTGATTCTACCCTTTTTCGGTACTCGTTCGGACAGTTTTTCGGTACTCGCACGGATTCCACCTTTTCCCGATGCTCGCCCGGATTGTATCATTTTCCGGTACTGACCCTGATTCTACCCTTTTTCGGAACACGTTCGGAAAGTTTTTCCGTACTCGCACGGATTGTAACTCTTCCCGATGCTCGCCCAAATTGTATCATTTGCCGGTACTGACCCTGATTCTACCCTTTTTCGGTACTCGTTCGGACAGTTTTTCGGTACTCGCACGGATTCCACCTTTTCCCGATGCTCGCCCGGATTGTATCATTTTCCGGTACTGACCCTGATTCTACCCTTTTTCGGTACTCGTTCGGACAGTTTTTCGGTACTCGCACGGATTCCACCTTTTCCCGATGCTCGCCCCGCATTGTATCATTTTCCGGTACTGACCCTGATTCTACCCTTTTTCGGTACTCGTTCGGAAAGTTTTTTCGTACTCGCACGGATTGTAACTTTTCCCGATGTTCGCCCGGATTATATCATTTGCCGGTACTGACCCTGATTCTACCCCTTTTCGGTACTCGTTCGGACAGTTTTTCGGTACTCGCTACGGATTCCACCTTTTCCCGATGCTCGCCCGGATTGTATCATTTTCCGGGACTGACCCTGATTCTACCATTTTTCGGTACTCGTTCGGACAGTTTTTCGGTACTCGCACGGATTCCACCTTTTCCCGATGCTCCCCGGATTGTATCATTTTCCGGTATTGACCCTGATTCTACCCTTTTTCGGTACTCGTTCGGACAGGTTTTCGGTACTCACAACGGATTCCACCTTTTCCGATGCTCGCCCCGGATTGTTTCATTTTCCGGTACTGACCCTGATTCTACCCTTTTTCGGAACTCGTTCGGAAAGTTTTTCCGTACTCGCACGGATTGTAACTTTTCCCGATGTTCGCCCGGATTATATCATTTGCCGGTACTGACCCTGATTCTACCCCTTTTTGGTACTCGTTCGGACAGTTTTTTGGTACTCGCACGGATTCCACCTTTTCCCGATGCTCGCCCGGATTGTATCATTTTCCGGTACTGACCCTGATTCTACCCTTTTTCGGTACTCGTTCGGAATTTTTTCCGTACTCGCACGGATTGTAACTTTTCCCGATTGTTCGCCCCGGATTATATCATTTGCCGGTACTGACCCTGATTCTACCCCTTTTCGGTACTCGTTCGGACAGTTTTT
>CAMFZC010000145.1:0-31982 GCA_946000675.1 Vitis riparia x Vitis rupestris | reverse complement strand
ATATAGAGAATAACGTAACCTGCACACTAAACCAGACTCCCCCTGAGCAACAAAACCAGGTGGTTGCTCCATATAAACTTCCTCAGCAAGATCCCCATGAAGGAAAGCATTTTTAATATCTAACTGATAAAGAGGCTAAGAACGCATAGCAGCCATGGAGAGCAATAGACGAACAGAAGCTATCTTGGCAACAGGAGAGAAAGTGTCACCATAATCAGAACCATAAACCTGAGTATAGCCTTTAGCAACTAAGCGCGCCTTAAGGCGATTAACCTGACCATCAGGGCCAACCTTAACTGTGTAGACCCAACGACAACCAACTGTAGATTTATCAAAGAGTAAAACAACAAGATCCCAAGTGCCATTGGAGTGTAAAGCAGCCATTTCATCTACCATTGCCTGTCGCTAGCTTGGATGGGAAAGAGCCTCGAGGGTGCTCTTAGGAAGAGAAACAGAAGATATAACAAAAACAAATGCAGAATAGGGTGAAGATA
This sequence comes from Vitis riparia x Vitis rupestris, assembly GCA_946000675.1. Classification (NCBI taxonomy): domain Eukaryota; kingdom Viridiplantae; phylum Streptophyta; class Magnoliopsida; order Vitales; family Vitaceae; genus Vitis; species Vitis riparia x Vitis rupestris. The sequence goes on along the minus strand of CAMFZC010000145.1, from coordinate 31,488 downwards.
ATCGATGGTAACTCAAAAAATTGTAAATGGGATGAGAATTACGAGTAGATCGATTACCTTTCCGAATAGCAATGGGTAAGTCAGCAGAAGGAGGCAGAGCCGGGGCAGGATAGGCCGAAAGGATAGGAAGTGAGTCAACAGGTACCTCGGCCAAAGAAGGAGGAACAACGACACGATGACAGCGATAATAAACCTGAAGTGGGCGAAAAGGCACTGCATCAGGTGGGGAGATAATGGGAAGGGGTAAGACTTCAAAAACAAGAAGAGACTCAGAGGTGGAGAAGAATGGTGAGTCCTCAAAGAAGGTGACATCAGCGGAGAGAAAGTAGCGATGAGTCTCAGAGGAATAATAACGATAGCCCTTTTGAAGTCTAGAGTATCCCAAGAAGATGCATTCTGTGGCTTTGGCAGAAAGTTTGTCCTGTCCAGGAGTGAGAATATGAACAAAGTAAGTACAACAAAAAATACGAGGAGGAAGGAAATAAAGTGGTTGGTCAGGGAAAAGAAGGAAATGAGGAATCTGATTGTGTAATACAGATGAGGGCATATGATTAATCAAATAATATGCTGTAAGAACGACGTCCCTCCAAAAACGAAAAGGAACATTACTATGGAGAAGGAGAGTACGAGCTGGTTCAACAAGATGTCGATTCTTACGTTTAGCTATCCCATTTTGTTGAGGAGTATGAGCACAAGAAGACTGATGAAGGATCCCATGTTGGGACATAAATGAAGTAAATGGTGTAGAAAAATATTCCCTAGCATTGTCATTGAGTAACACACGAATAGAAATATTGAACAGGGTTTGGATTTCAGTATAAAATTTCTGAAAAATAGAGAATAACTCAGCTCGATTTTTCATTAAAAATAACCAAGTGCATCGATAATAGTCATCAATGAAAATGACAAAATACCGAAATCCTAAAGTAGACACGGTCCGACAAGGACCCCAAACATCAGTGTGGACAAGTTCAAAAAGAGACTTTGCTCGATTATTCAAACGCTTTGGGAACGAGACACGAGTATGTTTCCCAAGCTGATAGGACTCACACGCAAACGACGACAAATATGAAAAACGAGGGACCATTTTCTGGAACTTGGATAGACTAGGGTGGCCCAGGCGACTGTGGATGAGGAGGAGAGCATCAGTGGAAATGCAAATTGTAGGAGTTGAAGCCGAGGTGAGGTGATAGAGGCCTTGGGACTCACATCTTATGCCAATGGTCTTCCCCGTACGTCGGTCCTGCAAGGCCACAAATTTATCAGAAAAAGTAATAGAGCAGTTAAGAGTACGAGTGATTTTGCTGATGGAGATAAGATTAAATGAACACTCAGGAGTATAAAGGACAGAAGTGAGAGGTAGAGAAGGGAGAGGATGTGTCAAACCAATGCCTTTAGCCACAGTTTGAGAACCATTAGCTAAGGTAACAGTGGGTAAGGTAGAGTTAGTAGTAATAGAAGAGAAAAGATCCTTATTACCAGATATGTGATCAGAAGCGCCATAATATAGAATCCAAGGTCCAAGAGAAGATGTGGGTAAGACAAGCAGAAGCATTACCAGTCTGGGCAACAGAAGTAACAGAAGCTGACTTGGTGCCTTGATAGCGGAGATAGTCATCATACTCACTGTCAATGAGGGAAATACCCTGAGATGTGGAGGAGCTCGGAGGCTGAGGCGGTTGAGGATCAGATGACTGGGCCACGTGGGCAGTGCAGGGAGGCCGCCCATGTAACTGATAACACCAATCACGAGTGTGGCCAAGCTTATTGCAATAGGTGCAATGAGGACGTTGGCTTCTACCTCGGTTACCACTGTGTCCTCCTCGAGAGTTAGTTTGAGAAACTAACACAGAAGAATCTGAAGTGTTATTAGATGGCAAAGTCTGAGTGGAGGAGATACGGAGGAGACGAACAAACACATCATCCAAGGATGGAACGGAGGAATTGCCAAGAATCTGATCGCGGACGGTCCCAAGATCTGGACGGAGGCCAATAAGCGTAAGAACTATGAAGAACTTGTCAATTTGTGTTCGTTGATCCCCAACATCAGTAGTAAGAGGCATTACAGTCAAGAATTCCTCCTTAAGAGAAGCAATTTGGCCAATATAAGTAGATAAATCCATGTCTTGTTGTCTGACATTGACAATAGAAGAAGCCACCTTATAAAGACGTTGGATATCGTTCGTGTATAACCCTTTCGTCTGATTCCAAAATTTAAAGCATGTTTTGTAGGCCCGAAGATGAAGCAAAATCTTAGGATCAATTGATTGTCATAACACACTACATAATTGTGCATCTATCTTCCTCCATTGTACTTTGTCAACCTCAGGGATATCCGCCTCCTGCGTAACAAGGTGATCCTCATAACCTTGACCCATAAACCAAAGCTCCACAAAGGCAAACTAAGACAAATAATTTTCACTGTCAACCAATTTCTCCAAAGTAATTATAGGAGATCCAGATATAACAGAAGAAAAAATGGAACTTTTAGTAGCTATATCTACTTATCTGGAGAACGAAATATGTTTGGATCCAAGAGAGCCCTAATACGGTTTCAGATTGCGGCTGAAAGAAGAAAAACCGAGGATCCGTGGCTGTGAGAAATCAAATAGTAAAGAAAAACAAATGTGGCACTACTGGAAGGGTAGAAGAACACTTCCTAAGACACGTGCAGGACTCGGGGTGGAGAGGAAGTCACCAGAGGTCGTCGGAAAGGCTATTTAGAGGGTCGGTGAAGACAAAAACCCCAAAAAATGCACTTGCAAGGCTTGGATGGCACAAGTACAGATGGAGAGTGGCTAGACGGCGTTAGGCGAGGCTGGAGGTGGAAGCGCGTTGCTGGAAAGTTCTCTACGCGCCCTCACGCGCCGACGTGTGAGGTTCAGGGCGCCGGAGAAGAAAACACGCGTGGCCGGTGCGTGACTGAGATTCTCCCTCCGGTGCTTTGACAAAACTTGAAGATCTTCTCCTTACGCACTTGATGGTATGGTCGGTGTCGGAAAAGGACTTCGCCGGAAGAGTCGCTGAGAAAGTCGCCGGCGGTGAGGGTTTTTTGACGGCGATACGGTTGACTGGAAAGCTTTAGGAGATGGGGAAGGTGATCGGAATGAAACACGGTCACTGAAAGGTTTCCCAGAATTGATTCACGGATAAACAGAAATAATTAGGGTTTTTTTTTTCTCCCTAGACTCTGATACCATGTGAAAAGAGAGAAAAGAGAGAATTCCTAATTTTTGTTATTAAAAACTATTAATAATACACATTGGACTTGGGTATATATATACATGCTAGTGAGACTCATAATACAAAAAGGAAAAAAAAGGAAAAAGTAAATAACTGAAATAACTGTAAACTATCTAACATTAGTATTTAAATCTCAGAAGATACTTCCAGTACTTATAACTTCAGCATTTTCATTACTTAATCTTTCAGTTCTATCTAGTACCACCCAAGTCTATATTCTGCCCTTTGTATACTGATATATGCTAAACCTACCCTTTTTTTTGGGTTTATATTTATATTGCAGGAATATCTTCATATTGCAGAAGAGTATAGTCTTCATCCAGTGTCTCTTGCAATTGGTATGCTACCTCTGTGTGTTTGTGTGTGTGTGTGTGTAGCATTTGCAATAAGCCATCTGGAAATTCCCTTTGAACTATATTTTAGTACAAATTTGTTGAGCTGATTTTAGTCGGTTTCTATATGTGAAAGTAAATACAAGTTACTGTGCTTGTCAGAGTATCTATTTTCTTACTGTAAATTGTGTTTCTTCATGGGCTTTCCAGAACCTAATAAGGGAGTGGAAACTATTGTCTTCATTAATAAGGGTGTTGTTGTCACAAGTCATATGGGTGCTTACCAGTATTAAATAATTGCTGTTCAAGAAACACGTGTTGGAAATATAACATGGCCTCATTAATAGCCACTTTGATGAGGAAAATAGAGATTTTGTGTTAGGATGGTTTTTTGACTTGAACACATTAATCTCTGAAAACTTGGCTTTATCGCTATCATGTCAAAAAGGAGGACCAGGAGGCCTACTTGTTTGATCATTCCTCAAATGTTGAGTATCTGTCGCGATCAACAAATGAACCCATGCTGCAGTCACCAAAATCCTGACATCGTGGCAGAAGCATTCCTTCAAAAGAATATATTCCAAGTGAATTTATGAAGTTATGAATTTCTGTATCCCAAGGTTGAGACCATTCATCCATTATCCATTTGCAGCATTAATGTGGGTTCCATGCGAGTACTTGCCTAATAGAATATACACATAAATAAGTAAATAACTAAACATATCATATCTTTTAGTGTGAAAGATTCCTGTGTTGATGACGTAGTTGTCCATGAGCTGTTTATCAGTTGGTATGGTTATCATTTAATTTGCTTTGCCCTCCTGTATTTTATCATCTGTCAATTGTTTCTTTCTTACTCTCATTATTCTTTTTGGCAGCCTTTGTTCTAAGACACCCTCTAGTTGCCAGTGCTGTTTTTGGAGCCACCAAATCATGGCAGCGCCAAGAGGTTCTCAATACATGCAATGTCAAGCTCACATCCAAAGTAATGGCAGAAATTGACAAGGTCCACGCAAGGTTTCCAAATCCTTGTCCTTGATCAATACATTTAATTCCCAAATTCTTGTCACTGCCTTGTTCATTACCTTCTATATTACTAATAAATGCGGATCAGATGGGAGAAGATGTCAATTTCTGAGAGGGGTAATATTCAAAACATCAGATTATAGTTTTCTTGGATAGGTCAGTCAGACTATTAGTCTTCTTGAATGGATCTACTGTTTTAAACCGTGACCAAGTGAGAAAAGCATACTCGATCCTAGGGCATGAAACCTTCAATTGAAAAAGGTAAAAGTCAGGAGGGCCCTCACCCATGTATCTCAGTTTTGTGATTATTATTGTTATTATTATTATTATTAATGCAAATGGACCCCTCAAAGTGGACAAATTTGAAGGCAGAAGCTGGATGGACTCATGCCTGAGCAGTTCAGACATGGGGTTGAGTCTGGGTCCAAACAAGACGGCGCCGGCCGGTGTTGGATGTATAATTGGCCTCTATTTTTCAATGCTTCCAAAGTTACAAAAAGGTGGAAAAAAAGGGCTTAGTTTATAAATGTAATAAACTAGAAGTGGAAAGGTTTTTGGAATTGAAGAGGACAATAAATGATATACCCTTTTCTCGTAAAGAGGGTGCCTAACTTCATTTCTTTGTCAGGCAAGAAAAATGGTCAAAAAATAAAGCCTGTCCTTTTAACTTTGAAAAGAACAAGGTTTATATGGAATAAAAAGAAGGCACTACTTTCTGAGCCAATGGTTGTTCCTTTTTTGAACAAATCTAGAATGCAAAGAAAAAAGCCATCTAAAAACCAAAAGCAAGACAGAAAGCCAGAAAGAGAAGAAAGAATGAAAGGCCCTCTGGAGTGCAGTTGAGGAATTACCACCACTTTAATTAATAATTACACCACCCTGCTCACAGCCTCACCACACCCACCCTTCTTTCCTATTTTCACGATCCCCTGTTCACCGACCACATTTCTTAAACCTTGTTAGAAGCAATCGAGTTAAAACCGATTCAACGCATAATGCATAACATCACCTGAATGATGGCGTTATTTGGACACGTATTGAAAAAGTATATATGATATAGCTAATATTTTATGATTTAATATTAATATAGTAAGAAAAATCTAAATATTGGGGTTGAAAAATCCTTTATTCAGTGTGATGATATAATATAAAATTTTTGCAATCGGGAAATAAACGAGATGTAGAGGGTGAGGACGGAGTGCGGTTGTGTCAAAGGCAACGAAGGTGTCAATGCGGATTTGACTTGGCTACTAGTCTTGGTCTCTTAGAAGCTCCCCACCCACAAAAGTCTAACTCGGGACCCACTCCGCAGTATAATACAGAAACAAAGCCAGTTGAGGTCCGGTTCGGTCCGATCTGCTGGCTTCCATCACTGGGCCTAGGGTTCCTTTCCCATTTTCTACTACAAGACCATCACAATTCTCTTCTTCACTTCTTCTTCTTCTTCTTCCTGCGTGGATCTGTCATCTCTGTGCGATAGACTGATTCCTCTCAATTGTGGTTGCCATGGCTGGGTCGAAGCCATGGCTGTATCCTGCTCCCACTTATCGGACCTTGGAGAGCTACTGGGACACCGACGACGACGCGCCCGGCCCCCGCTGCGGTCACACTCTCACCGCCATCGCCCCCACCAAAACGCACGGCCCCCGCCTTATCCTCTTCGGCGGTGCCACCGCAATCGAGGGCGGCGCCTCCTCCTCTGCCCCCGGCATCCGTACTCCCCATCCTATCCGTTTCTTTTTCTTTGTATGGATTAGAGTTTGTGTTGTTGCTTCACTGTGTGTTGTGTGTTTTCTAGGTCTGGCTGGAGTGACGAATTCGGTTCACTCGTATGACGTTCTCACCCGGAAGTGGACCAGGTGCGTGTGAAATGACTGGAGGTTGTGTTTTGTTGCTGAGGAAACTCGAGGAAAAGGGAAAGGAGAATTTTTTTTGGGTTTGTGCTGGTGGAATTGACCTCAATTGAGCTAACTGATTTTTGTATTAGTTTAAGTTGAGCGGAGGTTTTTGTTTTATGAAACCTGTAATGATTGTTCTTTTCTCTTGGTCTCATCATTTGAGTAGCCAAATCCAGTATAATCGAGTTGAGTTTATGATTTTATTTTTACTTTTGATGATTGTGAGCTTGGATCATGCAGACTTCGACCTGCTGGAGAGCCACCGTCTGTTAGGGCTGCACATGCTGCTGCTGCAGTTGGCACGATGGTCGTTTTTCAGGTAAGTTAAAGGTGGAATTTCGACGATAGGATAACGGGTTTTTTTGGTTGGATTAAAAGAAAAAAAAAGCGTCATTGATAGGTTGACGCGTTAATCTCTGTTTGGTTGTCCAGAATAATGAAGAAAGAAAAGAGAACGAAAATTTTGAGCCTTATGTTTTACAATTTCTTGAAATGATTAAGAAAATGGATCTCAACAAAGCGCACTGGTTGAGCTGTGCAAAGTTGAGCGGAGGTTCTCAATTTTCAGTGTTCTAAGTGATGAAGAATATATCTGAAATTTAAGATTCTCCTCTTTTTTTGGGATCTTTTTGGCAACCAAATGGAGAATTAGAATTTTTGTTCAGGGTTTGGATGGAATGTTTATTTTATGAATTCATATTGTCTTGCTAGGGTGGCATAGGTCCTGCTGGGCATTCCACTGATGATCTCTACGTGCTTGACTTGACCAATGACAAGTACAAGTGGCACAGGTGCGGTTCTACTAACAAAAGTAAACGTATTCTTGGTTGAGTTTTTTAAGTTGTAGTTTGGTTTTAACTGTACTTGTTGATCAATTTAATGTATAGAGTGGTTGTCCAAGGACAAGGTCCTGGGCCTCGTTATGGACACGTAATTGACTTGGTCGCTCAAAGATATCTTGTCACTGTCAGTGGAAATGATGGTAGGGCATTTCTTTTTTAGTCTTATTTTTTAAGTTTAATTTAATTTTGTTTCAATGGAACTGCTACCATGAGCAATGTAGGAAAAATAAGTGAATTATCAGTAGAAACTCTGTTTGTAATGTGTTATATCGATATATGTGTGTTTGACTATAAATAATGCATATATGTTACATTTTTCACGTATAACAATGCATATAACTTGTATGTGTGGTTTCATAAGCGTCTTTTTCTTTTTTCTATTGCTAGTTTCGTAAGTGTATCTTATAATACACAGTACCATACAAACCATTTTTTTGATAGGTAAAAGCAATTGTATTAATAGCTCCTATAGAAGGGCACACAAAAGTTTACTCGATGTATATAAGGCACCTAAGGCCAAAAAAGAAGATGGATACACAAAAAAACAACACTCTCGCTTCACTTGTAACCCAACCAATCCATACCATATAAACCATATAAGATCCTTGTCTCTGATCTCTCCAACTTTATTAGGAAAAAGGTATTAACCATTTATAAGCACAAAACATGTTTATAATGTATAGATAAAAGAGAAGCTACAAAAAAGGCTATAACAACGGCACACTGGGGTATAAATGGGGTATACAAAGGGTGTACAAAGGGCACCAAGCAAAAAGAACAAGAAAAGAAAAGCACCTCTACGAACCTAGCCAATCGACAAAATCCAGTATAGACATATGTGTCTCTCCTATACAATACCTAACACAATCCAAAAAATTGCACATAAAAAGATTTGAGCAATTGTTTTGAATTTTCCTTACTTTGAAATGCCCTTCAATTCCTCTCTTGCCAAATTGTCCAAAAAAAGGCACAAATCAGTCCCAAATGGAGAAAAAATCAGCAGCTATAGAATTCCAACTAATGCACAATGCAAGAGAATGTGACTAACAGACTCTTCTTCCGTTTTGCACATTTAGCAAATGTGCCCTCAAGATACTCTTCTCCTTTTCAGTTGATCCAAAGTCAAAATTCTTCCCCACATTGTTTCCCAAGTAACAAATCATACCCTCTTTGAAATCCATGAGTAGAATGCTTTAACTAAGAGCTTTCCATTCTATGAATCTGACCAAACCGTCCTATTCTTTGCATCCTAAATCACTACTTGCTTTTGAAGTTTTTGCAAAAAGGCCTCCACCATCTTTAACTCCCAATCATGGAACTATCTAAAAAAGCGTGGGCTCCAATGCTCCCTCTCCTTCTCTTGCTCCCACGCATTTGCTACTCATGCATCTGTATAGCTTGATATGACGAACAAGGCAAGGGAAGAATCTCTAAACGATGACTCACCATTTCCCATAGTAAAGTGACATCTGCTTTTAAAAACCTCCTGATTGCTCCTAATGGCATTCTGTAGAACCACACCAAAATCTTCCTTTAACAACCTGGAACACCATCCTCCTCCCCCAAATTTCCAAATTACTACTCAATACCATAGAGACTTCTTTTGTGAGGAAAATCTCCAACTCCACTTGCCTAAAAGAGCAAGATTAATAATAAAAAGATTCCTGATGCCAAGACCACCTTCTTTCTTGGCCATGCATGCTATTAACCACTTGACCAAATGAGGCTTTTTCTTTAGAGCTCCACCCTCCCAAAGGAAATCTCTTTGAATTTTTCTTAAGCATTGAACTTACCCTTCTTGGAATCACCAATGAGGACATGCAATAGATTGGTAAATTGGAAAGAATACTTTTAATTAGAGTGAGTCTCCCGTTTTTCTACAAATATTGCCCCCCTTCCATGAGACCTATTTTTTCTAAAATCTCTCCTCCATTGCATTCCACATTGCCATCAATTTAAACGGGGTGTTCAATGAGAGTCCTAAACATGCAGAAGGAAGCCTCCTTGTACAACAACCCAATTTAGACTCCACAACTTCCAAATTCTCTACCCACCCAATCGAAACAAGATTTCTCTTTTCCAAATTGATTTTAAATTCCTTACTCAACACTTTCAATTTCCAAGCTAATACATGATTGAACGATCCTCTGACATTATAGTTAGTCTACATTTTTTTTTTCTGACAAGTAAAGAGATGTAAAAATATATTAAAAAGAGTGGAAGTTGAGGAGTCCATTGACCATCTTTTTCTCCATCGCGAAAAGACAAGGGAAGTATGGAAGCTGTTCTTTACCCTATTTGGAGTGTATTGGGTGTTCCCTTCCTCGATTAGGGAAACCCTCTTAGGTTGGAAAGGGGCTTTTGTGGGTAACAAGCGTAGGATGGTTTGGAATGCGAGCCCTTTATACTAGTTTTGATCAGTTTGGAAGGTAAGGAACAAGATTGCCTTTGAAGATGGTGTGTTGTCCTTGCAAAAGTTGAAAGCTTTTTTTGTATATTTACTTTGTTGAGAGTTTAAATTGTTTATAAAAGATGGTCCTTCAATGCTAATTGATTTCATTGATTGGGTGGGTTCCCATTGAGGGAGGGGTTGTTTTTTGCACATATTTTTTGGACAGTTTTTTGTTTAAGCTATATGGGGGTGAGTCTCTCTTTCTTTTTGTACATCTCAAGTCGCTATTTTAGCGCCTTTTCGTAATACATTACTCTCTCTCTCGTATATATATATATATATATATATATATATATATATATATATATATGTATGTATGTATGTATATTATAAAAAAAGGCGCCAAAACGGCGACTCAAAGTAAACAAAAAAGATGCACCAACCCCCACTCAATTGGAACAAAAACAGCTGTCAACAAGGAGGTACAAAAAAGACCCCACCCTCAATGAGAGCCCAACCAATCAATGAAACCAACTAACAGCAAATGACCATCTCTTATGAACAATTTCGTCTCTGACCAAAGAAAACAAACAAAAGAACTTTTAAGTCTTTGGATGGACAACACATCATCTTCAAATGCAATTCTGTTCTTTGCCTTCCAAATCGTCAAAAAATGCATAAGAGGCCTACTCTCCAAACTCCCCTCCTCTTATTTCCTACAAAGCACCCATCCCATCTCAAAAGTGTCGCCCTAACTGATGAAGGCAACACCCATTGCACCCCAAAGAGAGTGAAAAACACCTCCATAAAGTCCTTGCATTGGCACAATGGAGAAGGATGTGATCTATTGATTCTCTATGCATTTGGCCAAGGCAACATCTATTCACTAACAACCCTCCTCTTTTCTGAATTTGATCCAAAGTAAGAGCTTTTCCCCATGTTGCTTCCCACCCAAAAAAACTCACTTTGGGATGCACACAAGACTTCCAAATAATATTCAATGGGAAGGAAATTGTAGAGCCTGGTTCTAAGGCTTTGTAGGGGGATTTAACAAAAAACTTCCCACACTTGGTCTCCGTCCAAAGCACCCTATCCTCATCCCACTGAACACTCTTCCCATTGAGACTCAATAAGAATCTGTCCACCTCACATCCACCTCCCAATCATTGAAGGGTCTACAGAAATGCAAGTTCCAACTCCCCTCTCCATTAGTGGAACTCCACACGTCATTCACCCAAGCATTCTTGGAGACAACTAGAGCAAATAATGAAGGAAAAGAGTCACTAAAAGGTGAAGACCCACACCATTTATCCTTCCAAAATCTCACCCTCCAGTCATTACCCACCATAAAAGAAAATCTACTACTTACCAAGTGCCACTCCTTCCTAATTGCTTTCCACCACCCCACACCATACCCATCCCTCACTTCCTTAGTACACCCCCCTTGCTCCTCCCCATACTTTCCCCTTATCATTTGATTCCAAAAGGCCCCTCTCTCAATTGCAAATCTCCAACTCCATTTGCATAGGAGAGCCTTCTTGAGCATAGATAGGCACTTCACCCCCAACCCCCTTACTCACTAAAGCCTTCTGCTGTGAAGTCACATATTTTCAAACCTGAATGGGGTTTTGTCCTTCCTCAACCCACCTCCATCTAGCAAAATGGGGGCATGATTGGAGACCAGCTTAGGCAGAACACTCTGAAGGATGCCACTGAAATAGTTGTCCCACTCTTCTGAAACAAGAACTTAATCCAACCTCAATGCAGACTACGCTCCCTCAGCAGGTATATTGTCCTCCAATAGAGGCAGATCACACAAATTAAACTCCTCAATTATCTTAGAGAAATGCATTGTCGTTGAAGAACTCCTGGAACAATTCCACTTTTTGTTTGAAAATCTTAACCAAATTGAAGTCTCCCCCACCCCCCACACACCAATGGTCATTCTAGAGACCTAAGATCGTCCAGTTCAGGTAAAAAACCAGATGAAATCATCCTCGCTGATCTTGAAGCAATAGGAAATGGAGTAGGCCCCCAGCACTGTCTTGAAAACCTCTTAGCTCCATACTTGATAGCTCTAGTACCCCTGGTTTTCACCTCTCCCCAGTCTAAGAATGTACCCACCCCAAGTTTCCTTACCAGCTGAATTGACATTGCTGCACCTTAGTTTTTTTCAGCACACCAAGTCAACCCTTTGAGACCTTATCAAAGATTGTATAACTTCCTGTTTTTCTCTGTCATTTGCCCCTCCTACATTCCAGGAAAGAATTTTCTGCTTCATTGATTGACCAGAACTAGCTCCCACCCATTGTTTCCACTCCTCCTCTCCCTGCTTAACAACCCTTTCTAATTGACAGAACGCATCAACTTCTTGAGCTCTCTATCTGCTTTTGAAACAGGCACATGCTTCCTCTTGCTCCTTGAGGCCAAACACCTAGATCACCTATGGGCCTCCATCTTTTTTAGCAATAACAAAATTTCATTTTCAAACTCATCTATAGGCATATACAAGTCCCCATCCATTTTCAGATTTGATACATTTTTACTACACAAGTTAAGTTGCTTCTTCCTTTGGTAGTATGGCCTCATTTGTACTTGTAAATATCTTGTCCAGATGAAAAAAATTGTTATCCTTCATGGTTTCATGCTTTTAATTGTTTCTACATTTCAAATGTAACTGTGTGATCCGCATGCAGGGTTGATGTCCTGCCCAAGAAAAGTATGTTTATCTTTATGCTAGATGATTATGAATGTATCTTTTTTTTTTTTTCCTTTTCCTTTTTAAACAAAATTATGTTTGTCTTTTGTAGGAAAACGAGTTCTATCAGATGCTTGGGCTTTGGACACTGCTCAGAAACCATATGCATGGCAGAGGCTCAACCCAGAAGGTGATAGACCTTCTGCTAGAATGTGAGTGTTTACAGTTTGGCTGCAATTGCAGAATTTAGGTGTTTTTGCTTAGATTGAGAATTTTGTTTTTACTTCTGAAGTGAATTGAGTATTCTTACCTCAGAAATTTTTTTGGTGAATATCATTGATGATCAATTTATGGTTTGCAATGCTTAAGATCCATGAATGTATTAGAATACAAAATGAAAGGTATTGTTCATACTTAAAAAAAGGATCACCAAAGGAAGGTTTCTTGGGAATGCATGGTTTTTGTTTATGTGCTTACATTCAACACATCATTTTGGATCAACAGTTAAATTGGTTATGAATAGCCATATTATTCCCTGTGCTGATTGGTAGCTGAAAGTATTTGCTGTATGCTACCAATTTAGTGGTTTTTTAGATTGACAAACCTAATTGTTTTATTCTTTCCATTCTCTCCTATGTTCCTTTGCACATAGTTGGTTTGTTGATTACTATTATGTCTTTCTCAGCTTGTCTGCTGTCCTCTCTCTCTCTCAAAATATGTGCTGTATGCTGCCCAGTTAGTGGTTTCTTATAACAGAAAAGCCTATTAATTTTGTTCTTTCCGATCTCTCCCATGTTCCCTTGCTCAATATTATGGCTCTCTCTCTCCATCCACCAAACCTAATTTCTCTTCTCATCATTACCCTTATAACTGCTTGCCACCTTCAATCTGCCATCCTTTCATTCACCAAACCTGCTTTCTCTTTTCACCATAACTCATATAACCACTTTCTATCTTCACTACATGATCCTTTCCAAGAGTCTGGTATCTGCTCAGTGCTGGAAGGTCATATATATCTTCACTATCTTTTTTAAGGAGGGAGTAAGGTCAATCTTTAATTTGGTCCACCAGGTATTCTGCATTGCACTGGCCTGAATTTGGTCCTAATCCTCTGTCATTTCAGTTTGCTAGTTCAGTCATTCTTCTATTATGGTATAATTTATGGTCTCTTGTACCTAATTTTTAAGTTATATCCTATCTCACTACCATTGGAGTGGTATAGAACTGCTGCCTATCATTGTGACTGGATTGGATTGGAATAGAACCGCTGCATCAGTGTGGCCACTAACTCTACTGTCTAATGTTTTTCTTCACCCTTATTTGTCATAATTTTTTTCACAAGTTCCTTAGCTTTCTTGGTGGGGCTTACCTGTCAGTGCTTGTTTTACATTTGTTTACTGGTGTCATTTTGCTTATCAGAAATGAAATAAAAATGTGTTCACTGGTGTCATTTTGGGCATTATAGTACAAGTATGCACAGCCACTCAATTTCAGATCTTGTGATTTTTTTGAATTTGTATTTTAATGACCCCTGGCTGAGTGGCTCCTGAAGCTGGATATTCTTCCATTCTTACAAGGTCATAGTTATAACTCAAATGTAAAATGATCAATTTCTGCATTCTTTCAACGGTATGAGTTTCAAATTTTACGTAATACAATATAATTTGTAGGTATGCAACGGCTAGTGCCCGCTCAGATGGCATGTTTTTGCTTTGTGGTGGAAGGGATTCGTCTGGTGCGGTATGATCTAGTGTTCTTCTGTGTACTTAGACCAATCAGTTGCTGGCATAATTTGGCGTGAATTTTATTCTTGGTTTTATGTTTCTTCATATTGAATTAGCATACTTGGATCTGCTGTATTCATGGGCTTGTAAATGCATGACACAAGGGCAACAATTTATTTTCTGCTATTAGTGACAGTTATTAAATATATCATATCAAGCTTTAAATATGGATTATATGAAGCCTTCAAGCTGAGCATTTAAAAAAATCAGTGAAAGACACCATTTCTATTTTCAAGAAAATAGTCAAAATGTAGAAATACTTGCATAATCATTGCTTAGTAAATCATCTATGTGAAGCACAGTATTCAATGCAATGCTGCCGTCTGGTATCAGTACCGCTGATTTTCTGTGTGCTTTTACAGCCACTTGCTGATGCCTATGGGCTGCTTATGCATAGGAATGGCCAGTGGGAGTGGACCCTTGCACCAGGGGTGTCTCCATCACCAAGGTACCAACATGCTGCGGTAAGTGGTAATAACACAGAAGGACTTCATAGCTAATGGATTGGCAGTTAATATTTCTTTTGAGTATAATGCATTTCCTTGGAGTGGTTTTTGTTTTGTGCTTTTTGTTTTGTTAGACTATACTTTGTGTCGGAAATTTTATGTTACATGGGCTTAGGTCAAGATGTTAGGTGCAATATATGTCTAGGTGTCAGATTCATATCCCCAAATCTTAGGATATAGAGTTAGGAATAAAGTATTTGGGGGTCCAAGTTTCTTTTTCTCTATGTTAGAGTAAAATGAATTAGTGTCTACTCAAAATATATATTATTAGATTTGGCTCATGCGCAATTTACTCATTCAGAAATGCCCATGTGAACAAAGGGACAAATTGATGCGGGACCACATACACTATACATCCCCACACATCAGCAAGCCCGGGGCTAGCTAGGCCAAATCTCGCTTTGATACCAAATGATGTGGAACCACATACGCTACCAAAAGCTTAAGCTAATGGGGGGTAGAGGTAGCCCCACATATAAGGCCCAACCAATGTTAGTAATCAGCCGATATGGGACATTGGATTTTTGTTCGTCCTATGTCACAAATTAAGCTAGTGTTGTTGAAAACTAATAGTACATAGCCTAGTAATATCAGGGGGAGGATGATCCTCACATCTTATAATTTCCATAGCCACACCCTTACCTTTGTCATGTCATGTTCAACAGGGGCTCTTCACTCGTTCTGTACTTGACATGTAATATATACTGGAATAATTTCATGAGGTTAGGATCACAGGTTCCTATTTTGGTGTCTTATTGTACAGTCTGTGCCCTCTCCTTAATTAGTTGGCTCTTTCCTTTTTAAACCACCCTGCCACCCCAAGCCAAAAACAAACCAACGACCTCGGAATCAATGAACATGACATGTCTTGTTATCAGGTTTTTGTTGGTGCTCGGTTGCATGTTACAGGAGGTGCTCTCAGGGGAGGTCGGGCAATAGAAGGTGAAGCAGCTGTAGCAGGTATCTTTGGGTTTTCATTCTATGGTTCATCAATAAAAAAGTCAATTATGAATTAATCAGTTGAAAATCTGAAGTATTGTATTTTTCAATGTTACTTCTATCTTGGAAGTATTGGACACTGCTGCTGGAGTTTGGCTAGACAGAAATGGGCTTGTTACTTCCCCACGCACTAACAAGGGGCACACTGAATACGATCCTTCTCTGGAGCTTATGCGTCGTTGTCGACATGCAGCAGCTTCTGTTGGAGTTCGTATTTATATTTATGGTGGTCTTAAAGGAGGTAAAGACTGTAAACACGGAATCAAAGAACATCTTTATATCATTTTCAAGAACACCTAACAGACCAATTTGAGTATTTACTACTGAAGCTATGCTGCTACTGGAAAATGAACTACCCTTTTTCATCGACATTTTCACCTAGCAATTTTTATCCACCAACTATTGCTAGTTTTTAGTCTTTAGATTTCGGTTGAACTCCAGTCTAGGGGTGCTAATTTGTAAAAAATTTCCCTTGAAAACTTATGGATGTTACCAACAATATTTGTAAATGTTTGATACTAAGAATGTGTGGTACAGAAGCAGAATTAATGTTGTGGGAAAAGCTTCATTACTCTTTCAGTTTCTAGAAATCAAGTACCTGGTTTTTTGTTTCCTGGTGCTGGAAATGTAGCATATTTTGACAAGATTGAACCATCAATTATAACTCCATATTCTAACCATGACCAAAGTAATTATGGTTATGATTGCAAGGGGAGTGTTGGAAATGTTAGAATTAGTTCTTTTTCAAAATCTGATACTGAAACAAATTCCAATTTCTATACTAACCCTGCAGTTATCTCCTTCAGGAATGATGATAAGTCTCCTTCTCCTCTATTATAAAGGTCTTTTAGCATTGAGAATGTACCTGTTGGGTTAAAATAGAGTTCCTAAATATGAGTCTGCTACTTTTCCTTGGATCTTATGGAGAAATAATCTGTGTATGAATCTGAGCATACAATTTCTTTTGAACTATTTTAACATTATAGAATTACCCTTTTTGATGATAACCCCTGCTTTCAATTCTATTTCCCCAACAGGAGGAGTTTATTTAGCTCCTTTATGGTGGCATAATATAATTTGTTGTATCACTATGTGCAGACATGCTGCTAGACGATTTCCTGATTGCAGAAAATTCAGCATTTCAGTCTGATATTAATTCTCCTATATTAACTTCTGATAGAGCCGCAACCATCACAAGCCCCAAACTTAATCAATCTAATGCAAATCTATATGGAACAACACCAACTCCAGATGGCAGACTTGAGGTTCCCTCATCTGGAGCCACAAGGTTTTATTCTGTACCCTACTTTGTGTAAATATTTTTGCTCATCTTTGCCCCTGTAATCATTGATAATTTGCCTCATATTTACCAGCATGGACAAAAGTTCCATGGAGAAATTGGCAGAGGCTTCTGCTGCTGAAGCAGAGGCAGTAAGCGCTGTATGGCAAGCAATGCAGGCAGCATCTGCTGTTCCTTCTGATGAAACATCAGTATCTGATGACAACTCACAAGCTGCTGAAACCACTTCAGATGGTAGTGACACTGAGGCTGATGTTCGCCTCCACCCTAGAGCTGTATGTTCTTCAGGGCTAGCATCTGTATGCTGCTTTCTTCTTCAATCTGCAAAATTATTATACTTATCTGAACTTTTGATGCTACAGGTTGTAGTTGCTAAGGAGGCTGTTGGGAATCTGGGTGGGATGGTAAGGCAATTGTCCTTGGATCAGTTTGAAAATGAGAGCAGGCGAATGGTTCCCATGAATAACGACTTGTCATATCCTACAAGAAAGTTCACCAGGCAGAAATCTCCTCAGGGCTTGCATAAAAAGGCAAACATTATCAAATGTATTTTGTTCTTTTCATGTTTAATTCTTTTTATGGGGTAGTTCATTATCATCATTTGTTTCTGGCAGATTATTTCTACATTGCTCAGGCCTCGGAACTGGAAAGCTCCTGCAAATAGGAGGTTTTTCCTTGATTCTTATGAAGTGGGAGAGCTTTGTTATGCTGCCGAACAGATATTTATGCATGAGCCAACAGTTCTCCAGTTGAAAGCTCCTATTAAAGTATTTGGTGATCTTCATGGACAATTTGGTGATTTGATGCGTCTATTTGATGAGTATGGATTTCCATCCACTGCAGGAGACATAACGTAAGTTTGATTGAACTTATGTAATATACAGTATTTTGCGTACATTTCAGTCGTAGAAACAGAACTGAGTTTGGATAGAGAGTTGGTAATGTAACAGATTTAGATTTCATGTGTCTTAAGAAGTGGAGTTATGACTGTAAACTCCATGGTTTGTGTTCTGATTATGAACCAAGTTGTTACATGGTTAAAATCTGTCAAATTAATTGAATTAGCTGTGGCTGCTCTCTGTCTATTTATATATCAGATACAAGGGGCCTACATTTGCATATAGTAGACCAGCAAAGATGCAGTTTTGATTTAAATCAATTGATAGTTTATATATGAGTTTATTGGTGTTTGTTATTTGCAAATTATAATGGTTCTGGTTTGTGAGAATAATAGATGTTCAACTAGAATTACAGAGGTATACCTTGAAATCTAAGGATTTATGCATAAATTGCATTCTTAGTGAGAACCTGAAGCAAGATTGGATTGTGGGGAAGAGCTGATCTTAGTGACCCTTTTTCACCCCCACCCCCCCTCCTTTTTTTTCTTCTGTCTTTTCTTTTGCAATTTTAGAACTATCAGTCATACAAAGAGAGTGAAAAGGATGATAAGAAATGGAATGAGAATTTAAAGTAGATAATAAACAGTGGTTAATATTTATGAGTTGAGAATGGTGTGAAAATACTATAAAAGATAAGGTCTGGAGTGCAGTTGAAAAAACCTGGAGTGGTCTAAATATATGATACAAAGGCACTCATGAGAAGTAGGGAGTTGACACTATTTGAAAGTGACAGGGGAGGAAGCAGAAAAATGACATGAATAGAGTTAGTAAAACAAATTTAATATCCTGTAGGAAACTGAAGAGCTATGGCCTTTAGTGGGAGTAGAATGAGATCCATGTTGCCTAATCAAGAGCAACTAAAGTATCTGAGTTGGACTTTCATGTGATTTGAGGCAAGATCTGGTTTAAAAATCAATTTAGAGAAAAGCAAACTAATTTCGGTTGGGGAGTTGCTAATGTGGAGGCATTATCTTCTCTGTTGGGTTATAGAGTGGGGAATCTACCCACTACATACTCAGGTCTACGACCTACCTTTGGGAGCTCCTCACAGAACAAGGGTTTGGGATAAAGAGGAGAGATGTCAGAGAAAGCTGACAGTGTAGAAGAGGCAATACCTCTTAAAAGGAGGGAGACTTGCTTTGATTAAAAGTACACTATCCAACCTTCCAATTTCTTTCATGCCTCTATTTTTTATCCCGAGGAGAGTGACCTTAAGATTGGAATAGATCCAAAGAGATTTCCTTTGGGGCGGAGGGCGCTTGAGAAAAAACCTCATTTGGTTAATTAGGTTATTGTTTGCTCGGGCAAAAGGAGGGGGGACCTCAACATCAGGGATCTATCCATTTGAAACAAGGCTTTCCTTGGCAAGTAGAGCTGAAGATTCTTAAAGCAGAGAGACTTCCTTTGGAAACAGGTGGTAGTGGAGAAGTTTTGGAAAGAAGGTGGGTGATGGTGCTCTAGGGGCATGAGGGATGGCTATGGAGTGAAGTTGTGGAATTGGTGGGAGGGCTTTAAAAGTAGATCTCGTTTCATACTTGGCAATGGAAGAATGGTTAAATTGTGGAAAGATAGATGATGTGGAGACCAATTTTTGGGAGAGCCTTTCCCAACATTATTCTCTACAGCAACTGATAAATATAAAGTTTTGGAAAGAAGATGGGTGATGGTGCTCTAGGGGCGTGAGGGATGGCTATGGAGTGAGGTTGTGGAATTGGTGGGAGGGCTTTAAAAGTAGATCTTGTTTCATACTTGGCAATGGAAGAATGGTTAAATTGTGAAAAGATAGATGGTGTGTAGACCAATTTGGTTTTGTTTCGGTTAGAAGGGGTGAAAATAATAGAATGGGTTGGAAGGAATCCAAAGGTAGCAAGTTTTCTATTAAATCTTTCTACTCAACCTAGGCTAGAAGAGAGCCTTTTCCTCCAAGTATAATTTGGAATCCTAGGCTTCTACAAATGTGGGTTTCTTTGCTTTGAAAGCAGCTAGGGGAAGGATTTTGACGATTAATCAGCTCAAAAAGAGGAGATGGATAATACCAAGTGGATGCTTTTTGTGCAAAGATGAAGAATTAGTTGATCACATACTCTGTCGTTGCCCTAAAGCCAATATCCTGTGATATCTGGTCTTTTCTTTCTTTAGAGTGGCATGGGTGCTCCACTCTACAGTAAGAGGAACCCTACCAAGTTGGTATAGATCTTGTGGGGAAAGAACGGAAAAATGCTTGGAGGTTTGCCCCTCGTGGCTTTTTTGGACTCTATGGAAGGAAAGAAACATGAGGTCTTTTAAAGATGTTGAATAGTCAGACCAAATAATTAGATATGCTTTTATGAGTACTTTTTTGGAATGGGTTAAAGTATATGTAATTGATCATTCATTGGCCATGATAGACTTTGTTTGTTGGCTTAGCTCCAAGTAAGGAGAGAGAGCTTGTTTTTTTGTGTTTTTCTCTCTTCTTTTGTCTTACCTGATAGTGCTCCTACTGTATACATTGTGTGTACTTTGATGCACACTTTGCTTAAGCACTGTAAATATATTATTTATTTTTGTCAATCAAAAAAATTAAGTACTTAAAAAGGATAAATTCCCTCTATATCCTTTGTGCAAAATAATAACACAACTTTTCAAACCAAACTTAGTTGTCAAAATAGTAGATGTTTTGAAGCCAATACATGCATCACATGAATTTTCTGGGTTCAGACCATTGTAGCCCTATTGGGGCAACTTTTCCCTGCTGCACTTTAAATAGAACTTGTCAATTTAGAGTTTCATTGCATAATGTGGCGGGAAACAAAAGGTCAGTTATAACTAATGTGCTATATGTGCTTTAGCAGTTTTACAGACAAGCTTGATTTTCATTAAGCCTTAACCAATCTTGACTCATATGAATGTTTCCTGTAATCCATGCTGCTCATTCATTGCCATATATCATGCAATTAAAAGAAAAAATTAACTCTGGCTATTCCTTAGGCTCTCTTTTTAAATTAAGAATCTGAGCAGCAGGTTTCTTAACCTTTTTTGGACTTGGTTAACAATGTATTTTATGTTTCAGGTATATTGACTATTTGTTTTTGGGAGATTATGTTGATCGAGGACAGCACAGCTTGGAGACTATAACTTTGCTTCTTGCTCTTAAGGCAATCCTTTGGCTTCATAATCCAATTATGGTGGCTTTAAAGTGCATTGTTCCTTTTGTTTTACCATGTTGTTCTTTTATTGTGATTTTGCAGATTGAGTATCCTGAGAATGTTCACTTGATACGTGGAAACCATGAGGCTGCTGACATAAATGCACTTTTTGGTTTTCGTCTTGAATGCATTGAGAGAATGGTATTGATGAAACTCCTATATTCCTCTTTGAAGGTTTGAATGTACTAATAATTTATATATGCATATATATGTAGGGAGAGAGTGATGGGATATGGGCATGGACACGGTTCAATCAACTTTTCAACTTTCTTCCACTTGCTGCACTTATTGAGAAGAAGATTATCTGTATGCATGGTGGGATAGGGAGGTCTATAAGTTCTGTAGAACAGATAGAAAAGCTTGAAAGGCCTATAACGATGGATGCTGGGTCTATAATTTTAATGGACCTTCTATGGTATGCTCTAATTCAATTCATTGGTTCATATCTCATCCCATGTTTATATTTAGTTCACCTCAAAGTATTTGTTTGTACAGGTCTGATCCTACAGAAAATGATAGCATAGAGGGTTTGAGACCAAATGCTAGAGGACCTGGTCTTGTCACTTTTGGGGTATGCTTCTTGTTGTTAACTGCACATTTATGGAATGGATTTGTTAATCTGAATTTCTGCATTTGCATGGCTGTTCATCTGCAATTTCTGCATTTTGTCGGTATCTAATTTGAAGAAAACAACACTTAGCATACATCTCAGATATGGGAATGAAGGATGCATCCAACATGCCAAAAACCTTAAAAATTGGGAGCTAACCACCAACATTTAACAACTTGGAACCAAAAACTAAAACCTTTCCAGGCTATACATTCTCCCAAAAGCAAATACAGAGAACAGTATTTGATGAAAGATCAAGCTTTTACCTGCTGAAAAAAAATTTATAACTTGGCAATTTTATTTGTTACTTTTTTTTCCATCTGGTATTGCAATAACCTTGTTATAGTTATGAATATCTGTGCTGAGACGATTCTTCATGATCCTTTTTGTTGGTGAAAATTTTACTGGTTGTACCCATTTGTAACCCCTACCCTAATTTTCTTGCCTAAACCTGCAGCCTGACCGAGTCACGGACTTCTGTAAGAAAAACAAATTGCAGCTCATTATAAGAGCTCACGAATGTGTTATGGATGGGTTTGAACGGTTTGCTCAGGGACAGTTGATTACACTTTTTTCTGCAACTAATTATTGTGGTAAGCTAAGGGAACTTCGAGGTTTTTTTTTACATCTACTCTAGTAGCATCTGCTGTCTAATTTGTCAAATGCTTTCAGGGACGGCAAACAATGCTGGAGCGATACTGGTTGTTGGCAGGGGGCTGGTTGTGGTTCCAAAACTGATTCATCCCTTGCCACCTCCCCTCCAATCACCTGAGACATCTCCCGAGCGTACGGTAGATGACACATGGATGCAGGTGAGATTCACTGTGATATTCATTTTTGAACAGAAAATTTGTTGATTGGCTCATGTCATACGTGTTGTTTCTGGTGTTCTGCAGGAGCTTAACATTCAAAGACCACCAACTCCTACTCGAGGCCGCCCACAACCTGACCTTGACCGCAACTCACTTGCATATATATGATGCGACCTAATTAATGTGTGTATTTTACAAAGTTTCAACATGGGAATCCCCTGTTTCTTTACAAGCTTGATCCTTGTCCAGTTCAAGATCAATCATAAAATCTGCTGCAAGACGCAATATAGAGCACCTGTGTTTGTATCTTCAGATATACAATTTTCAGAAGACTAAAGCCTTTTTCTAGTGTACACAGTTTGAGATGGTATAAGCTGGTAGCCAAAGCAGAGTGTGATCGATCATCCTTGCAGAATTTGCTTTGTAACATTTGTATAATTAGCCAGTGGAAGAGATTGCGGGGAAGCATCTCCAGCAACACAGTAAACTTATAATGAGGGAAATCGATCACTTAGGGTTTTGTATTATAATATTGATTATAATTGAATTACATTTTATTGATTTATGAAATTTATTTTTGATTTTGTGAAAGGCTTGATTGTGAATTATGGAACTTTGAGATCCACACCGACCTGGATTTTGAAGTCTGGTGATCTTTTCATTATTTATGGTAAAGAGATTGGAGTTTTTGATTTGTTCTTCGAGACATTAAGTTTGTGATTTGTGATTTGTTCTTGAAAACATGTTGACTATGATTCAATTTCTCTCTCTCTCTCTCTCTCTCTAGCTGGTAGACACCAAAATTTTGCTTCATGCTCATGATCTTCCTAGAAATATACTTTTGAGAAGCTAAAACCTCTTTTCATAAACTCAATAAGAACATTATTTCTAATCAAAAGTTTTTTCATATTTAATCGAACTTATACAATGATGACTTTGGTTTCAGCATTCGGGCATTGCCAAAAATAGGAAGCTATCCTAGAGGGCTCGGTAATCTAGCTTAAGTGGAGACCTTCTGGGAAAGGAACTGAGCTGGGAACTTCAAAATATAGGAGCCCCAAACCTAGAAGATTTTGTCACTTCTCGGCCAGGGAACATCAAGCCAATGACAAGTCATTACATCAAGAGGGCACAGCTGAGTAGAAGCACAGGCTCATCTACCCAATATCAAGATGTTTTATAGGTAATAACAAGTTAAACAAATCAAGAGAAAGATCTCAAGTCAAGGCACTAGTGGGAAGATACGTGAATGAGGAGAAATAACAGCATCCTGCACATACTTTTTGGGGTTGCTTGGATCAGGAATCCACCGGATCTCACTCATGTTTGGTGTTTCAACAAATGCCATGCAGAATTCTCCTACTTTCTCTGCCTTCCCTTTCTTTCCTGCCCTCAGCACAAGATTGTTCCGGTTGTAAGAGAAAATCCCATCAACTAAACGGATAATGTCACCTCCCTCAAATGCATCACACTCATCCCCCCACATTTGAAAATGCACAGCTGCAGTTTCATCCGCCACGAGTGCGAGACACGTCTTATATTTACCTTCTAATGTCGTCTTCCCTTTATCCAAAATTATGAATTTTGTGTTTATGTTGTTCTGAGCTGCAGGTACCATGTCTTTCAAGGATAGCATCGTCGCTCTGCAACTGCCAGAACCTAGACAGAGAATCACAAGCTTCAGATTTTGTTTGAGCTATACATATTATCAACAAGGTTTAGATATTCAAACCCATAAAAATATAACAAATGCCCATTGGAGAGGAAGACATGAGCCGGAAAATCACTGATAAAAACCAGTTTTGTACAAAGCAAATTTATGAAACCTCTGTAAGGCATAAAGCAAGTGAGGAAAATATGTAATTAGTAGTTATATTGAAGTATAGCATTACACTTCTTTATGTAGCTTAAGCTAACACTTATGGGGTTATATTGACTTAATGAAATTGACCAACTCGCTTGCACCAAAAGAGCACAATTTTTAGAAATTTAGAATTTGAATTGTGGGAGCTGCAGTGAAGAAGAAAGGACATATCATACAGAAGTTCTTTTTACTTTTTTTTTTTCATTTTTATAGGCAAACATAAGCTATTATCAACAGCACCTAAGAGAAAAGGGTGTGCAAGGGAGTACATGGAGAGTACAAAAACAAAGAAAGAAAGAAAGGACCAAAAAAAAAAAAAACAGAACTGAGAAAACCTATACAGAATATCTTTGACCCAAGCCCATCAGGGTGAGGTCAGAGCTCTAAGGGATTCTGCTCCAATCAAAAAATGTTTTCAGGAATACGTCTTTCAACGCTAGATCTGATGCTCCTTTTCCTTGAAAATTCTGTTGTTATATTCTAGCCAAAACATAGGGGGGGCCATTCTTCGTCTTTTCTGCATTCTTGCATCACGATTCATGCCAGACACACAGGAGCTTTCTTACAAACTTTGTTAATACCCACTGAAAACCAAACAAAGCCATCACAAGGTCCCAAAGCATTCAGGCTTCGATACAACGAGTTTAAAGATGACAAGCTAATTCCTTGTCACAAACAACAGTCATTATTAGTTGAAGACCAACCCCTCTTCATAGTTGATCAACTGTTTAAATCTTCTCCCAGACAGCTTCCCAAGCAAAAGAACAAACCCTTAAGGGCCCAGAATCCAGTTCTCTTTAGTGGGAAACTTCAAAGAGAATTGAGAAAATAAGGAAGAATACTGAGACTTGACAGAAAGCTCTCATTCTCTATTCCCCCCACACCAAACTATCCTCACCTAATTCTCGGACAGCCACTGCATGAATATGCTGAAAAGATCTGCTCATTTCACCCACATCCTAATCATGAACTCCCCTACAAGAGCAAGGGTTCCAATAGCCTCACCCGTCCTCCTACATCCAAGCATTTCTCACTTCAACATTTCTACTAGAAGCAATTCTTAACAGATCTCAAGTCCACGTATCTATCTAAAACATGGTTTTAAGCTCATTTCCAACTGAGATACAAGTCCTATGCCAGAACTCGAGTCTGCCCATGTCTAAAGCTTCCAAAGTGCCATACCAAAAGCCTCTCCCACCTCTTTGGAACTCCAACCACCATCAGTACAAAACTTGCCAACACTAACCTGTTTTCATCGACAATTCTGCTCCATTTTAAACCTCCATAACCATTTTCTAAGAAGAGATCTTTTAAAGGTGCAAGCCTTCTTAAACCAAGCGCTCCATCTTCTTTCTGACAAACCATGTCCCACTTCTGAAGATGCATATCTTTTCTTGCAAGTTTATCCCCCAACAAGAAGTCATGTTGAATTTTTCCAGCCAAATTGCTCATTTCCTAGGAATGACAAACAAACAGATAATAAATTGGCAAACTGGAAAGGGTGCTCTTGATAAGGGTCAGACTGCCCCCTTTGATGCATCAAGTAATCAAGCAGATAACAACAGTTAAGAAGCTGTAGTCTTCAAGGACATACTCAAAAGCCCAAAAAATATGCTCTATTGATCATTTCAGCTACATAACTCTCTTCCAAGTTCAAGAATCAGAGAAATAGAAGGTGTCTCGACCATTAATCCCTAGTAAATTCTTCAGAACATGGAAAGAGTTTTGAGAAAAGGGAAATTGTCTACTAACCAATGCAATGCAATTCAATTCAATCATTTTCACAAACATGTAGTGCGCCAACCTCTTCCATTAGGACCATTACAATCATTTAATTTACAAAACTGAAAATAATCCACCAAAACATGTCATCAAGAAACCCCATCATCAAAATTAATTTCCTCAATTAGAGGAATAAACAAAATCATTATAAACAAAGATTTGACTAAACCCATTTGGCCTGTAAGCTTGACTGTCTCTTTCTGGGAAGAAATCCTAGCTGTATCGTTGAAAGCTCAAAACTTCAAACGTTGTCCCATATTTCTAATAATTGATTGCATTATCAAAACCGAAGGACCATAACAAAGCACCAGTAATTCAGCCCTACGAATTTCAACAGAAAGCCATGCCATTTCACATCAATCAAATAAACAATGAAAATTATTTGAACTTAATACCTTGAGGAGCTCGCTACTGAATCCTCAACCTCTCACGCTATGATTCTAGTTCAAACTCACCCAATATTTTGGTGATTGAATGCTTTTGAATTTGGTGACTTTGCAGCGCCAATTTCAGTTTTTTCTAGCCTGACTGCTTGAGGCAGTTATTCTTTGTTTTGGCTGTTTCAAGGTAAAGCATTCACCCAATTTTGTAAATGTAACCTTCATTCTTTTTTTAATCATATTTTGACCAAAAAAAAAAACCCTTTAATACTTTCTTGTAAAAATAACCATTTTTAAAAAAAATATATATTATAAATACTTAAAATAATTAATGACATTTATATTAAATTTTGATTACTTTTCAAACAATAACACGGGAAATGATAAATTTACAAATATAAAAAGTATTTTATCTATTTTAACCAATTATTTCTTTATCACACAAGTATAAAAGAAACGAAAATGGTAAGCTATCCCCGAGAATGGTAAGCTATCCTAGTAGAACCTATGAGAGAAAAAACTCCGAATAAATGATTCAAATTTGACTTAAAAATATATACGTGACAATTTGATAATGTCTTTTAATATATATAAAAAAGGTACATTTTTGTAGTGTAGCAAAATTAAAAAGAGTATTAGTTACCATATTTGAAATGATCTCCCAAACCATTAAGGGGATTATTTTGGAATACCCATCTTAGAAGAAGGGGTATGGATATATCAATACTTTACTGTCTTGTAAATATTATATGGAATTTCGAATAAAGAAAGGGAAATCCAAAAAATGTCTATTTATAATAAATTATTAAAAATAAATAAAAATATTTGTATATCATACACACTCCATTTCTTCATATCAACATTAAAAAACATTATTTTATTATTTAATATTGCTATATATCATACTCATATTAAAAAAATCCTAAGTTTAATATATGTATTATTAATTATTTAATCATTTATCAAAAAATTTATCCAAAATTCTCATTTTTTTTAATCAATTTTTCATGATTTTTTTTGTTTTAACAAAAATTCTCATCAATATGGATATTTCTATAAAATCCAATCATGCATGAGCCCTTTTGTTTGTGTTGATATTTCAATAAAAATGCTTTGCTTTGGACTTTTAGTGAAGCACTTCTTCCTTGAGTGATTATCGTCCTCAAGCTACTTGTTGCCACTTTTCCTGTAAGCCCCTATGGCTGCTAAGGGATTTGGTTTAACAAGAAGCTCCTGATGAGTATCACTTGGAGACAAGTTATCAGATTCCCATGATATCAGACAGGTTGAAGGCAATATCTCCTGAGAAACCCATGATGCAGATGGACAAGTTTTCTGGAAATTACTATCATTTCTTCCATATAATTTCATAGATGGGTAGAGAGAAGCAGAACCAACGTTCATGCAACAAACTTAAGGAAACAGGATTCAGCATTGTTCTTCCTTTTTGTTTGTTTGTTTGTTTGTTTTTTGCTTTTTTTCATGGGTGAATCACCCTTCTTTCTTTACATCGTGGGATTGAATATTTTCACCACCACCTGTTCTGCAGCTCTATCTTAGGTATATCAACACAAGGACTACATTTTACTCAGATTTCCAGAAATTATGACTGAGAAATTAGGATTACAAAAGGTTAGAACAGGAAATGGCTCTGGAGCAACCCATCCACCAAATGTTTGATGAAGTATCCTACTTTACTCGTACATACAGATTCTAAAACAAAAAAGAGTAACTCCTACAAAAGATATGGGAACAACCGTGATGAGGAAAGAAAATCTCAAACTAACTGTTCCTGGTTTCTGCCTAAAATATGATCTTTGAGCTATACCGAAGAGAATTCACAGCTTGCAGGTAACAAAAAAACTCTTATCAGAGCCCTTCAAATGGGGTTGCTTACTGATTCACTTAGACCGCAAAATGAGAAGTTTGTTTGAATCCCACGAGACTCTCATTACCCCAAGCTTAGTTTCTGCCTCATCAAATGAGGTGCCTGTGGTTTCAGATGGGTGTGGAAGCCTTGACCACCTGTCAGCCTTGAGCTCCATTACATCCACCACACAAGTCTGTGATTCCTCCAAGTTCTTTCCATACCATTTACCTTGCACCTGATGTACCTTTCCTTTGCCAATGTTGTCTCCTTGCCCATCCAAGAGTACAACATACTGACCTGGCTCACGCCGCACAAATTCTGCAGGGGTAATATCAACAAATTCTGCAGTTGCAGCCTCCGCATTGTCAGCACCAGCTCTTGACACGCTTCCTCCAATTGTGCTCTGGTGAGTTCCTCCTCTTGCAGTTGATGGTGCAAAAAAGTCCTCACCAGGACTCTCGGGAGAATCATGGAGGGACCCTACTCCTGATCCAACTTGCTTGTCAGGAAAAGTACTATCCACCTCTGATGCTACACGGACATCCTTGGCTGCGCGAGCTAGCCTCGCTTTTCGATTATTTAACCTATTGATAATAAGAAAAACAAAATTATTAAAAAATAAATAAATAAATAAAATTGGGCCTGTTACCACCACCAAAGAAGCAAAGATTAGAAACAAAGAATTAATAATAAAACCTCTATGTTTTAGAACAGAGAACATCTCAAGCTGTAACTAGCTAGACTATCAAGTGGAATATTTTCCCACGGCCATCAACAAGCTCTAAATAGAAAGTCATTCTACACCTGCAAATAATTTTCCCTACTAGCATTTTTGGTTGTTCTCTGTTTGATTGCCAAGAAATCAAAGAAAAAGAAAACTTGTAATCTTAGAATAGTGGGTCTAACCACTGAAATTTTCTTTTCCTTTTGTCCTCTTAGCTGTTGAATGTAAGTTCTATGTAAAGCAAAGAAAAAGAAATATGGAAACCAACAGAACTTGTTCCAATATTAAAGTGAGAGGTTTCCTTACCAATTTTTCAGCTGGGAAGCTGTAAGCTCAGGACCCTGGAAAACATAAATATAAGAACTTATTAGGGAGGGAACACATCCTAAATCCTATTGGTAATAAATGGGAGATAAAACAAACTTTGACCAATTAATAAACTAAGAGGCTCATTTCACTTACATGAAAGCTCAGTTTATCAGCCCATGATTGAATTAAAGCAGCATTTCGCTGCATGTCAGGTTCATCCACAAGGGCCTTCTCAATTAGTGTCATCTGTGTATCATTCATTATGGTTCGCTTTCGTTTTCTTCGTTGCTTTTCTTCAGATGGGATGATTTCAACCTTTTCATCTTCTTGGACTCCTCCAGACCCGCTTGCTTTGATATGCTCATTTGATTTTGGAAACTCACTGTTGTCAATTTGATCAGTTGAATTCTTTCCTCTCGTGGAGCTTGAATCTGACCCACTTGTTTCAACATTCTGAACATCTTTTTCACCATCTCTCAAAGCTCTACCCAACTTATTTTTATCTTTCCTTCTATCTTGCCTCATTACATCATCAGCTTGGTCCATATTTCTGCCAAAGAACTGGTCCACTTCTTGCAAAGTTGAGTTCTCTGATGTTCCCTCTTTAAGGTTAGCACTTCTGTTAGTTACATCTGGAGCTGCTTTTCGCAGCAAGGGTGATGAGCAACCACCAGTACTTTGTGCCTCCTAAATGGAATCAAACTTCATTATCAGTTTACAGTGTTCAGTTGAAAAAGAACAGCACAGCACCATTGAAAAACAATAAAGCAGTTTAAGAATCATCTAACTTTATGTCACTTCTGAAAAAGTTTCATGGCATCTTATACCATAGACAACTTTGTTCAAAATGTAAATGCTTTTTAGAAGTTATTCTTAAATCTATAATAAAATTCATCTTGGGATTCTCATATCATTAATTTGTAACCTTGGCTAACCAAAACAAAAATGAAATGCGTCTCAGGTAACTTGTGGTTATCAATTGCGAGCAAAATGAGATGAACTTTCTGCAATCACCTGATGATGTTCGCCAATATCAAGTCTAGAAAATTTATCCCAGGACATTGAGCCCTCAAGCTTGCTTTCCTGAAAGAGCATGTCAAGCAGGCACAAGAAGGTAAATTCAGCAAAACTTTAAAGGAAAAATAAAATGAGATTGCCCAATAAAAGAATGCAATGAACAAAATGTTACTAATATTATCAACAGGTAAAAGGATGAGGACTTTTACACAAACTCAACTTACTTCTAATTCAGTAGGAGTTATTAGAGACTGTATTTCCTTAAAGAATACCCTGCATTGAGTGAAAGAACTGAAGTAATTAGTGACTGTATTCCCTTAAAAGAATACCCTGCATCAGAATTGAAGTCAAGTAAAATGAAAGATACAGTGCATGTAATTGATGAATAGATGTGCTCTGCATATGGTTGAAGTACGGATCACCTTAAAAGCTGCACATCCTCCTCATTTAAAAAAAGGGGAATTAAAGATTCTGCATGACCCAACAATGAACCTGCATATACAAGTTACTAATAAGAAATCGAAAAGTGTTTATAACCTGCAACTGAAACAATCATCATAGTGATAGTTACGCAGGTTCTTGCAGACGGTGGCAGCTTTTTGAGCATCAGAAGAGAATGAAAATCTAGGTCGCTCCATTTGCAAGCACTCCAGACATTTGTGAAGGAAGAGGTCCTTCTCCTGCTCTGGGGAATAGAACAGAAAGCTTATAAGAGAGTAAGAAAACACTGATATCATACACAAAAAAAATTTCATCCAAAATCAAGAAGATCTAGGACAAAGAATCAACCTTCGCATATGTTGGGAACAAAACAATGGAGATTTGCAATGACTTTGACCAATAATGATGTTCTCTGATGCGCATAGGGAGCCTGGGACATGTTATTCTGAATAAAAGTGGATTCTGAAGACATTAAATTCAGTAAGTCTGGTGATGAAAATGAATCCAAAACCCACCCAGCAGCTACAAATGGGTCATACTCCAGGGAAGCATCTTCTTCTCGTACCGGAAGATCA
>CAMFZC010000144.1:27500-40000 GCA_946000675.1 Vitis riparia x Vitis rupestris | reverse complement strand
TTGTTTTTTAACAGTTTGGGGAATGGAAACTGATCTGCCTTTTGGTTCTCCCCGAAAACGACCTTCCTTTTTTAAACCCATTTTGAAAGAACTTGAAAAAAGAATTCGAAAATTTAAAAACAAGTGTTTTCTAGTTCTAACAGTTTTAAAAGAACGAACAAAATTGTTTATATTTTTAAGGGTCTCAAAAGAAACAAAAAAATGGGTTATCAAAAGTGTTCTATTTATAAATATAAAAAAAATAATAAAAGAACTCTTAAAAATAAATCCAACTCTATTATTTGGATTGAGAGAAGTATATGAATCTAGTGAAACTCAAAAACAAAAGGATTCGATAATCAATAATCAGATGATTCAAAAATCGTCTATTCAAATTCGATCTATGAATTGGACAAATTATTCACTGACAGAAAAAAAAGTGAAAGATCTAACTGATAGAACAAGCACAATTAGAAAAAAAATAGAAAAAATTATAAAAGACAAGAAAAAACTCTTTCTAACTCCAGAGATAAATATTAGCCCTAACAAAGCTAGTTATAATGCTAAAAGATTAGAATCACAAAAAAGCATTTGGCAAATATTAAAAAGAAGGAATTCTCGATTAATTCGCAAATTACATTATTTTATAAAATTTTTCATTGAAAGGATATACATAGATATTCTTCTATGTCTCATTAATATTCCCAGAACCAATGCACAATTTTTTATTGAATCAACAAAAAAAATTATTGATAAATACGTTTACAATAATGAAAGAAATCAAAAAAGAATTGGTAAACCAAATCAAAAGAAAATTCACTTTATTTCGATTATAAAAAGGTCAGTTTCTAGTATTAGTAATAAGAGTTCACAGATTTTTTGTGACTTATCCTCCTTGTCACAAGCATATGTATTTTACAAATTATCACAAACCCAAGTTATTAACTTGTATAAGTTAAGATCTGTCCTTCAATATAACGGAACATCTCTTTTTCTTAAGAA
Source organism: Vitis riparia x Vitis rupestris (assembly GCA_946000675.1). Taxonomy (NCBI): domain Eukaryota; kingdom Viridiplantae; phylum Streptophyta; class Magnoliopsida; order Vitales; family Vitaceae; genus Vitis; species Vitis riparia x Vitis rupestris. The sequence continues at coordinate 39,019 of CAMFZC010000144.1, read as the reverse complement.
CGAAAGAAAAGATTATTTTGGTTTTGGAGCACACGAAATATTTCATTACGAATTAAGACATAAGAAACTTCGTAATTCTGGAATGAATCAATGGAAGAACTGGTTAAGAGGTCATTATCAATATAAATATTTATCTCCGATTATATGGTCTAGATTAGTACCACAAAAGTGGCGAAATAGAGTAAATCAACATTGTGTGGCTCAAAATCAAAATAAAGATTTAAGCAAATGGGATTTATCTCAAAAAGATCAATTAATTCATTACAACAAACAAAATGATTATGAAGCAGACTCATTAACGAATCAAAAAGAAAATTTTAAAAAACACTATAGATATGACCTTTTATCATATAAATATATTAATTATGAAGATAAGAATGACTCATATATTTATGGATCACCATTACAAGTAAATAATAACCAAGATATTTCTTATAATTACAACACACATAAACGCAAATTTTTTGATATGCTGGAAGGTATCCCTATCAATAATTACCTAGGCGAAGATGATATTATGTATATAGAGTATATAAAGAAAAACCCGGATAGAAAATATTTTGATTGGAAAATTCTCCATTTTTGCTTTAGAAAGAAGGTCGATATTGAGGTCTGGATCAATACCAGTATCAACAGTAATAAAAATACCAAGACCGGGTCGAATAATTATCAAATAATTGATAAGAAAGGTCTTTTTTATCTCACACAAGATCAAGAAATCAAACCATCCAATCAAAAAGACCTTTTTGATTGGATGGGGATGAATGAAGAAATACTAAATCGTTCCATATCGAATCTGGAACCTTGGTTCTTCCCAGAATTTGTGCTACTTTATAATACATATAAAATGAAACCCTGGGTTATACCAATCAAATTACTTCTTTTAAATTTTAATGGAAATAAAAATTATAGTAAAAATAGAAATAGCAATAGAAAGCAAAAAGGGAATCTTTTTATATCATCCAATGAAAAAAAACTTTTAAAATTAGAGAATCGAAATCAAGAAGAAAAAGAATCCGCAGGACAAGTAGATCTTGGATCAGATGTACAAAACCAAGGAAATCTTGAATCAGTCCTCTCAAACCACGAAAAAGATATTGAAGAAGATTATGCAGGATCAGACTCAGACATGCAAAAACGTACAAAGAAAAAGCAATTCAAGAATCACACGGAAGCAGAACTCGATTTATTCCTAAAAAGATATTTGCTTTTTCAATTGAGATGGGATGATTCTTTAAATCAAAAAATGATCAATAATATCAAGGTATATTGTCTCCTGCTTAGACTGATAAATCCAAGAGAAATTTGTATATCTGCTATTCAAAGGGGAGAAATGAGTCTGGATCTAATACCGGTTCATAAAGATTTAACTCTTACAGAATTGATGAAAATGAAAAGAGGGATATTTATTATCGAACCAATTCGTCTGTCTGTAAAAAATGATGGACAATTTATTATGTATCAAACTATAGGTATTTCATTGGTTCATAAGAGTAAGTACCAAACTAATCAAAGATACCAAGAAGAAAGATATGTTGATAATAAGAATTGTGATAAATTCAGTGCAAGATGTCAAAAGATGATTGGAAATAAAGACAAAAATCATTATGATTTGCTTGTTCCTGAAAATATTTTATCGCCTAGACGTCGTAGAAAATTTAGAATTCTAATTTGTTTCAATTTGAGGAATAGGAGTGGTGTGGCTAGAAATCCAGTATTTTGCAATGGGAACAGCTGTAATAAATTTTTGGATGAAAACAAACATCTTGATAGAGATAAAAATCAATTAATTAAATTAAAAAAATTAAAGTTCTTTCTCTGGCCCAATTATCGATTAGAAGATTTAGCTTGTATGAATCGCTATTGGTTTGATACCAATAATGGTAGTTGTTTTAGTATGATAAGGATACATATGTATCCACGATTGAAAATTCGTTGATGTCACATTTTTTATATATCCTTACTAGATCTAGTATATGAAAGTAAACAAATGCACACATGCGATGTCTTACATTACATTCTGATGCATGATACTAATACATATCAATTAGATTTTTTATTGATATTGATTAATTTTATTTCATAAACGAGGTATCCATAACGAAATAAAGATTATTGCGTATACTAGATTAAAATGACCGGCATAATAATATTATTATTATAATTATAATATTATTATATTACTGATGGGTAAAATTCAAATTTTTAAAAAAGAAAAAAAGGGAGGGAAGAGAAGATTTCGTTTTATGGTAAAAAACTTATTCATCTCAGTTATTTCTCAAAAAGAAGCAAATAGGGGATCTGTTGAATTTCAAGTATTCAGTTTCACCAATAAGATCCGAAGACTTACTTCACATTTGGAATTGCACAGAAAAGACTATTTATCTCAGAGAGGTCTACGGAAAATTCTGGGAAAACGTCAACGGTTGCTGTCTTATTTGGCAAAGAAAAATAGAGTACGTTATAAAGAATTAATTGGTCAGTTGGGTATTCGGGAGACAAAAATTCGTTAATTTGAAGAGTCCTTTTGAATTATTTGATTTAGTAGATCTTGAATTTTGATGAACTTCTTTTCGTTTTCAGCAATTCATGGAAGAATGAATCAGGGGAAAACCTATGAATGTACCAGCTACAAGAGAAGACCTCATGATAGTCAATATGGGTCCTCATCACCCATCAATGCACGGTGTTCTTCGACTCATCGTTACTTTAGATGGTGAAGATGTTATTGACTGTGAACCAATACTAGGTTATTTGCACAGAGGGATGGAAAAAATTGCAGAAAACCGAACAATTATACAATATTTGCCTTATGTAACACGTTGGGATTATTTAGCTACTATGTTCACAGAAGCAATAACCGTAAATGCACCAGAGCAGTTGGGAAATATTCAAGTACCTAAAAGAGCCAGCTATATTAGAGTGATTATGTTGGAGTTGAGTCGTATAGCTTCTCATTTATTATGGCTTGGCCCTTTTATGGCAGATATTGGTGCACAGACTCCTTTCTTCTATATTTTCAGAGAAAGAGAGTTAGTCTATGATCTATTCGAAGCTGCCACCGGTATGAGAATGATGCATAATTATTTTCGTATAGGAGGAGTAGCTGCTGATCTACCGCATGGATGGATAGATAAATGTTTGGATTTCTGCGATTATTTTTTAACAGGGGTTGCTGAATATCAAAAACTTATTACGCGTAATCCTATTTTTTTAGAACGAGTTGAGGGAGTAGGCATTATTGGTGTAGAAGAAGCAATAAATTGGGGTTTGTCAGGACCAATGCTACGAGCTTCCGGAATACAATGGGATCTTCGTAAAGTTGATCATTATGAGTGTTATGACGAATTTGATTGGGAAGTCCAATGGCAAAAAGAAGGAGATTCATTATCTCGTTATTTAGTACGAATTGGTGAAATGGTGGCATCTATAAAAATTATTCAACAGGCTCTGGAAGGAATTCCGGGAGGGCCGTATGAGAATTTAGAAATCCGATGCTTTGATAGAGCGAGGGATCCCGAATTGAATGATTTTGAATATCGATTTATTAGTAAAAAGCCTTCTCCCACTTTTGAATTGTCGAAACAAGAACTTTATGTGAGAGTCGAAGCCCCAAAGGGAGAGTTGGGAATTTTTCTGATAGGGGATCAGAATGTTTTTCCTTGGAGATGGAAAATTCGACCGCCGGGTTTTATCAATTTGCAAATTCTTCCTCAGTTAGTTAAAAGAATGAAATTGGCTGACATTATGACGATACTAGGTAGCATAGATATAATTATGGGAGAAGTTGATCGTTGAAATGATAATTGATACACCAGAAGTACAAGATATCAATTCTTTTTCCCGATTGGAATACTTAAAAGAGGTTTATGGGATCATATGGATGCTTGTACCTATTTTTACTCCTGTATTGGGAATCACAATAGGTGTACTAGCAATTGTGTGGTTAGAAAGAGAAATATCCGCAGGGATACAACAACGTATTGGACCTGAATATGCCGGTCCTTTGGGAATTCTTCAAGCTCTAGCAGATGGCACAAAACTACTTTTCAAAGAGAATCTTCTTCCATCTAGAGGAGATACTCGTTTATTCAGTATCGGACCATCCATAGCAGTCATATCAATTCTACTAAGTTATTTAATAATTCCTTTTGGCTCTAACCTTGTTCTATCCGATCTCAATATCGGTGTTTTTTTATGGATCGCCATTTCAAGTATTGCTCCCATTGGACTTCTTATGTCAGGATATGGATCAAATAATAAATATTCCTTTTTAGGTGGTCTACGAGCTGCTGCTCAATCAATTAGTTATGAAATACCATTAACTCTATGCGTGTTATCAATATCTCTACGTGCGATTCGTTGAGACATAAACCTTTCTCTATTCCCTTTCTTTTCTTTCTTTTTTTATAGGAAAGAAGTTGAATGAATTGAATAAATATCGTCATTTTTTATTCATCATTCGGGTTGATAAACTAAATCAGATAGTTATATGAGTGAAATAAAACAGCTTATAAATTCGCAGTAAAAGGATTGAGTCTCATTTCCTATGTACAAGAGTTAAGCGGAAATAAACATAAGCAAGCAGTAGAGACTGTCTGTTTATCCCAAGATTGATTGATTAGGCATCAATCACGACTTGAAGCGGGTTCAAAAGACCAACTGTATGGAGTTTTGTTTTCACTATCTTTTCTATGTATTAACATATATGTAGTACCATAACGGGGGGATTGAGCAAAAATAAGTGGATGGCTAGGAACACCAAGGTACATAAAGGATTAGTAATGGAGATTATGTAAGTTATCCAAGGGACATTTTTGCATAAAAGGAATACTAATTGGGGCTTTAAATTAGTAGAAATGATCAGGCAGTACTCCCCATGATTCCGATCCAGAGTATGCTCCTATCCACTAATTAAAGAAATAGCTATCAGGAACGAAATAATCCTTTACTTTCTTTTAAAGCCCCCTTCACTTTTTTTTAGAAAGAAGACTAGGAACGAAAAAAAAAAAAGAAAGAATGTAATTACAATAGAAAAAATCTTTTCTTATTCTTTCTTTCTTATATCCATATTCATAGAGATAGAATTCTTGTCAGGATTCATGAACTAATATAATGTCTAATTCTTTTTCGTAATGGAAAAGGCGGGGTTGAAATATCTATTGATATTTCTGCAAGGAGTATTTTATTGAAGGATTAAGTTATTACTCAACAAAGAAAATATTAAAGGATGAGAGCAATTCAGAAGTACCTTTTTTATTTATTATTATTATAGATTATAGCAGACAGAATTCCATTGGCCTAATTCCGGGACCTTCCGGTAGATTTTGACTCTATCTATCCTACAAATATATCAAGATAAATAAATAATACCGACCCGGTCCCTAGATTAATTTGTGGCCCTCGAGGAGCCGTATGAAGTGAAAATCTCATGTACGGTTCTGTAATAGCGATGGGAGCAGTGATGTTATCACCGACTATGATTATCTAACAGTTCAAGTACAGTTGATATAGTTGAGGCGCAGTCAAAATATGGTTTTTGGGGGTGGAATTTGTGGCGTCAACCTATAGGGTTTATCGTTTTTCTAATTTCGTCCCTAGCCGAATGCGAAAGATTGCCTTTTGATTTACCAGAAGCAGAAGAAGAATTAGTAGCAGGTTATCAAACCGAATATTCGGGTATCAAATTTGGTTTATTTTACGTTGCTTCTTATCTAAATCTACTAGTTTCTTCATTATTTGTAACAGTTCTTTACTTGGGAGGTTGGGATCTCTCTATTCCGTACATATTTGTTCCTGAGTTTTTTGAAATAAATAAAGCGGGTGAAGTCTTTGGAACGACAATTGGTATCTTTATTACATTAGCCAAAACTTATTTGTTCTTGTTCATTCCTATCACAACAAGATGGACTTTACCTAGGCTGAGAATGGACCAACTATTAAATCTTGGATGGAAATTTCTTTTACCTATTTCTCTAGGTAATCTATTATTAACAACTTCTTCCCAACTCCTTTCACTGTAAAAGAATACGATATTCACAACTTGTCTCAAACAAGAGAAAGAAACAAACAATAAATTACTCATTAGATATTCACGATATGTTCCCTATGGTAACTGGGTTCATGAATTATGGTCAACAAACAGTACGAGCTGCAAGGTATATTGGTCAAAGTTTCATGATTACCTTGTCCCACGCAAATCGTTTACCTGTAACTATTCAATATCCTTATGAAAAATTGATCACATCGGAGCGTTTCCGCGGTCGAATCCACTTTGAATTTGATAAATGCATTGCTTGTGAAGTATGTGTTCGTGTATGTCCTATAGATCTACCTGTTGTTGATTGGAAATTGGAAACTGATATTCGAAAGAAACAATTGCTTAATTACAGTATTGATTTCGGAATCTGTATATTTTGTGGTAATTGCGTTGAGTATTGTCCAACAAATTGTTTATCAATGACTGAAGAATATGAACTTTCCACTTATGATCGTCACGAATTGAATTATAATCAAATTGCTTTGGGTCGTTTACCAATGTCAGTAATTGACGATTACACAATTCGAACAATTTTGAATTCACCTCAAATAACAAGTGAATAAACGCATTGATTCAAGAACAATTATCAATTATTAAGACTCAGTTTTGATCTAAAGTAATAATAAAGTAATGAGGTTTCTTTCTTTTTGCTTGGTCAATAACTACAAATCCCAACTATTTATTTGTTGGTGAGAATCATGGCTTAATTTGGATTGAAAATCTATTTATATATCCGGAATTATTTCGAAATATATAGGTTTTGAACTACTCTTTCGGATAAAGAATGAAATTGGTCCAATAACTGTATCTACATCAATCCACATCTATTAGTATTTAATTCAATTAGGCGGTTTCATAAAAAAATAGGGTAGGGTAACTTTTTCCTGGTCAGGTCAATAAGGTCATGAAACATTTCGATTTTTTATCTTTTATTTTTAATGGATTTACCTGGACCAATACATGATTTTCTTTTAGTCTTTCTGGGATCAGGTCTTATATTAGGAGGTCTAGGAGTGGTATTACTTACCAATCCGATCTATTCTGCCTTTTCATTGGGATTGGTTTTTGTTTGTATATCCTTATTCTATATTCCATCAAACTCCCATTTTGTAGCTGCTGCACAGCTCCTTATTTACGTGGGAGCTATAAATGTTTTAATCATATTTGCTGTGATGTTCATGAATGGTTCAGAATATTACAAAGATTTTAATCTTTGGACCGTTGGAGATGGGGTTACTTCGGTAGTTTGTACAAGTATTTTTGCTTCACTAATTACTACTATTCTAGATACGTCATGGTACGGGATTATTTGGACTACAAGATCAAACCAAATTATAGAGCAAGATTTGATAAGTAATAGTCAACAAATTGGAATTCATTTATCAACAGATTTTTTTCTTCCATTTGAACTAATTTCGATAATTCTTTTAGTTGCTTTGATAGGTGCAATTGCTGTGGCCCGTCAGTAATAAATCTTTAAGCAATCCAAATCAAAACTTTTTCTATCTTATCACATTCATTTCCCTTCAATTATATTTGAAGATTCTTCATGTATAAAATAGAAATGCTTTTAGTTCGATCTATTACTAATATATTTTTTTGTTCCGTACTTGTTATATTTGTTATATTCTAGTCAATCCAACCGGTTGAATTGTTGTTCATATTTAAATGAAATGAATCGAGATTGATAAGGAGTTGATCAATGATGCTCGAACATGTACTTGTTTTGAGTGCCTATTTATTTTCTATCGGTATCTATGGATTGATCACGAGTCGAAATATGGTTAGAGCTCTTATGTGTCTTGAACTTATACTGAATGCAGTTAATATAAATTTCGTAACATTTTCTGATTTTTTTGATAATCGACAATTAAAAGGAGACATTTTCTCAATTTTTGTTATAGCTATTGCAGCCGCTGAAGCTGCTATTGGACCAGCTATTGTTTCGTCAATTTATCGTAATAGAAAATCAACTCGTATTAATCAATCGAATTTGTTGAATAAGTAGTATTAATATAGAAATTAGAATATTCATCAATTCAAATTAGCATGTATAATACGTAACGTATGATTATGTTTGCGAAAACGTAAGAAATCAATCAAAGTATCTTGGCCCTCTCTCATGAGTCGATCCAGAAGTAAATTGATTAGAAAAATTCTGGTAAGTCATTGATTCATCTAGTGTTTAGATATATGATTCATTTAAAAATTTACTAGATCGAAAATTTATGACGTTTAAAAATTTATAGATCCAATGTCACATTCAGTAAAGATTTATGATACATGTATAGGGTGTACTCAATGTGTCCGTGCCTGCCCCACAGATGTATTAGAAATGATACCTTGGGACGGATGTAAAGCTAAGCAAATTGCTTCTGCTCCAAGGACAGAAGACTGCGTCGGTTGTAAGAGATGTGAATCTGCCTGTCCAACAGATTTCTTGAGTGTTCGGGTTTATTTATGGCATGAAACAACTCGCAGCATGGGTCTAGCTTATTGATACGTTCCAGAAAACTCTACTTGAATACATTTTTATTTTTATTTTACCGACAAAAACCCGTTCTCGAAAATAATATATATTTTTTTTTTTTTTCGAGAACCGGTTTTTCTGGTTCAAGTATATCTTGTCTTTACTACGAATTATTTTCCTTGGTTAACACTAATTGTAGTTTTGCCGATATCCGCAGGTTCCTTAATTTTTTTTCTCCCTCATAGAGGAAATAAGGTAATTAGATGGTATACTATATTTATATGTATGTTAGAACTACTTCTAACAACCTATGTATTCTGTTATCATTTCCAATTAGATGATCCATTAATCCAACTGGTGGAGGATTATAAATGGATCAATTTTTTTGATTTTGACTGGAGATTAGGAATAGATGGACTGTCTATAGGACCCATTTTACTGACGGGATTTATCACCACTTTAGCTACTTTAGCGGCTTGGCCAGTTACTCGAGATTCCCGATTATTCCATTTCCTGATGTTAGCAATGTACAGCGGTCAAATAGGATCATTTTCTTCTCGGGACCTTTTACTTTTTTTCATCATGTGGGAGTTAGAATTAATTCCGGTTTATCTACTTCTATCTATGTGGGGGGGAAAGAAACGTCTGTACTCAGCTACAAAGTTTATTTTGTACACTGCAGGAGGTTCCATTTTTCTCTTACTGGGGGTTCTGGGTATCGGCTTATATGGTTCCAACGAACCAACATTAAATTTTGAAACATCAGCTAATCAATCGTATCCTGTGGCATTGGAAATAATATTCTATATTGGATTTTTTATTGCTTTTGCTGTCAAATCACCGATTATCCCACTACATACATGGTTACCAGACACCCATGGAGAAGCACATTATAGTACTTGTATGCTTCTAGCTGGAATCTTATTAAAAATGGGAGCGTATGGTTTGGTTCGGATCAATATGGAATTATTACCCCACGCTCATTCTATATTTTCTCCCTGGTTGGTAGTAGTAGGTACAATGCAAATAATCTATGCAGCTTCAACATCTTCTGGTCAACGTAATTTAAAAAAAAGAATAGCCTATTCCTCTGTATCTCATATGGGTTTCATAATTATAGGAATTGGTTCTATAACCGATACGGGACTCAACGGAGCCATTTTACAAATAATCTCTCATGGATTTCTTGGTGCTGCGCTTTTTTTCTTGGCAGGAACCAGTTATGATAGAATACGTCTTATTTATCTCGACGAGATGGGCGGAATAGCTATCCCAATGCCAAAAATATTCACAATGTTCAGTATCTTATCGATGGCTTCCCTTGCATTACCGGGCATGAGCGGTTTTGTTGCAGAATTGATAGTCTTTTTTGGAATAATTACCAGCCAAAAATTTCTTTTAATGCCAAAAATACTAATTACTTTTGTAATGGCAATTGGAATGATATTAACTCCTATTTATTCATTATCTATGTCACGCCAGATGTTCTATGGATACAAGCTATTTAATGCCCCAAACTCTTATTTTTTTGATTCTGGACCGCGAGAGTTATTTGTTTTGATCTCTATCTTTCTACCCGTAATAGGTATTGGTATTTACCCGGATTTCGTTCTCTCATTATCAGTTGACAAGGTTGAAGCTATTCTATCTAATTTTTTTTATAGATAGTTTTCATGAATAAAACAAAAAATAAAAAATTAACCCTATGGTTTTAAAAATTGTTCGCTGTACAATGAAAATGAAAAAAAGACTTCTTTTTTTTTCTCCTCTTGAGTTAAGTAAAAAAAAAAAATGAATTGAATACGTTTGGCGTTTGTGAGAACCATTTGAATCAAGTAGTGCAGTGATTCAAATGGTTCTGGTTTTCCCCGGCTTACACAAAGTTTATATATATATATACACTACCCTGTGTCTGTATTCATCAGTCCTTTCCTCAATTCAAAGGTTAGATGAAAATGTAAATGAACCATAACTATGTAGCCCTATTCCTAACAGATTGACCCCAAAATAGCATATCCAAATTATAAGAAAGCCCATAGAAGCCACAATTGCAGAATTTGCGACTTGCAAATTTTTATTTGTTCGAGTATGTAAATAAATCGCGAATATGGTCCAAGTAATAAATGCCCAAGTTTCTTTTGGGTCCCAATTCCAATATGATCCCCATGCCTCATTAGCCCACACTGCTCCCGAAAGAATACCTATGGTTAAAAAAAGAAACCCTAAACTAATAACACGATAACTCCAATGATCCAATTGTTGAATAAATTGGGCCCTGTAATAATTCCTAACAGAAAGAAAAGAAGTGTTTTGTAAAACATTGTTTCCTTTATTCATATATTGGATCTCATCAAAGGAAAATGACTTATTTAAAAAATGATTGTTTTTACAAAGAATCCTTATGTCTTGTCGAAATGTAATGACTAAAAGAGCTACTGATAATAATGATCCACATAAAAGAGCTGCATAACCCAATACCATCATACTTACATGCATCATTAACCACTGGGATTGGAGAGCGGGTACTAATATTTCGGATTGATGCATTTCAGTTAAAAGACCTGAAGTAGCAAATCCTTGGGTAAAAATAGCACTTGGCGCGGTTAGTGCGCTTAAATGATTTTTATGTTTTTTAAAATATGGAACTATATGAATAATGGAGAAACTCCATGAAAGGAAAATTAATGATTCATACAAATCACTTAATGGGAAATGTCCCAAATAAATCCAACGAGTGACTAATAATCCTGTTATACAGAAAAAAGTAGCTATCATGCCCTTTTCTGACGAATCAGAAAGTCCTACGATTTCATCGACTAATAAGGTTATCAAATGAATTGTAATTACAATTGAAACGACCGAAAAGGAGATATGAGTTAATATATGCTCTAAAGTCGAAAATATCATAAATAGAATTTGTTTCTTCGTCTTTACAAAATAAAAAAAAGAAGGTCCCGGAATGGAAATCGGGAATTGAATTCATTATTCATTATAGGGATTATTGTATCT
>CAMFZC010000143.1:10000-25000 GCA_946000675.1 Vitis riparia x Vitis rupestris | reverse complement strand
AAGAAGATGAAGATAATAAAAACAAAAAATGGTTTGAAAAACCCCTTGTGACTCTTCTTTTTGACTATAAACGATGGAATCGTCCATTGCGATATATAAAGGCTCGATTTCAAATTAAAAAAGCTGTAAGAAATGAAATGTCACAATATTTTTTTTATACATGCCTCAGTGATGGAAAACAAAGAATATCTTTTACATATCCCCCCAGTTTGTCAATTTTTTTGGAAATGATACAAAGAAAGATGTCTTTGTCCACAACAGAAAGACTCTCCTATGACGAACTATATAATCATTGGATTTATACCAATGAACAAAAAGAAAACACACTAAGAAAGGAGTTTATAACGAGAATCGAGGCTCTAGACAATGGATCGCTTACTCTGGATGTACTGGAAAAAAGAACTAGATTGTGTAATGATGCAACTAAAAAAGAATACTTGCCTAAAATATATGATCCTTTCTTGAACGGACCATATCGTGGAACAATCAAAAAAATGTTTTCACCTTCAATCATAAATGAAACTTCCAGAGAAAATTCCATAGAGAAGTTTCGCATAAATAAGATTTACGGTATCCTTTTTGCTATTGATTATCGAGAATTTGAACATACATTTGATAGAAAATCATTATCAACAAAAATGGGTTATTTTTTGAACTTAATCAATCAATTTACTATAGAATCACCATCAAATTTGAATTTGAAAAGACTTTCGTTATTTCCAGAACAAGGAAAAGTTGATTCAGATTCAGAAGATCAAGCAAAATTTTTAAATTTTTTTTTCGATAGAGTTATAACTGACCCCAAGGATCAAATAATTAGAAAAAAATCTATTGGAATAAAAGAAATCAGTAAAAAAGTCCCCCGATGGTCATACAAATTAATGAAGAATGAGGAGGAAGGAGAAACTTTAGTGGTGTACCAGGAGATTCGTTCAAGAAAATCCAAACATGTAGTGATTTTTACCGATAATCAACAGAATGCCGATACTTATACTGCTAACGCTAACAAGGATATTGATAATTCTGAGCAAACAAACGAAGTCGCTTTGATCCGTTATTCACAACAATCGGATTTTCGTCGAGATATAATCAAAGGCTCCATGCGCGCTCAAAGACGTAAAATAGTTATTCGGGAACTCTTTCAAGCAAATGTACATTCCCCCCTTTTTTTGGACAGAATATACAAACCCATCTTTTTTTCTTTTGATATTTCTGGATTGATAAAACTCATTTTTGAAAATTGGAAGGAGAAAAACAAAAAATTGAAAATTCCGAATTATGCAGAGGAAAAGACAAGGGAGAAAAGACAGAAGGCCAAAAGAGAGGAAAAAGCACGGATAAAAATAGCCGAAGTCTGGGATACCGTCCTATTTGCTCAAGTAATAAGAGGTTGCTTGTTATTAACCCAATCAATTTTTCGAAAATATATTATATTACCTTCATTGATAATAGCTAAAAACATCGGTCGTATGTTATTATTTCAATCTCCCGAGTGGTCCGAAGATTTAAAGGATTGGAATCGAGAAATGCATGTTAAATGCACCTATAATGGTGTTCAATTATCAGAAACAGAATTTCCGCAAAACTGGTTAAGAGACGGTATTCAAATAAAGATCCTATTTCCTTTCTGTCTGAAACCTTGGCACAAACCTCAAGAAAGGTCCCTTGATAAAGATTCAATGAAAGATAAAGTAAAAAAATTTTGTTTTTTAACAGTTTGGGGAATGGAAACTGATCTGCCTTTTGGTTCTCCCCGAAAACGACCTTCCTTTTTTAAACCCATTTTGAAAGAACTTGAAAAAAGAATTCGAAAATTTAAAAACAAGTGTTTTCTAGTTCTAACAGTTTTAAAAGAACGAACAAAATTGTTTATATTTTTAAGGGTCTCAAAAGAAACAAAAAAATGGGTTATCAAAAGTGTTCTATTTATAAATATAAAAAAAATAATAAAAGAACTCTTAAAAATAAATCCAACTCTATTATTTGGATTGAGAGAAGTATATGAATCTAGTGAAACTCAAAAACAAAAGGATTCGATAATCAATAATCAGATGATTCAAAAATCGTCTATTCAAATTCGATCTATGAATTGGACAAATTATTCACTGACAGAAAAAAAAGTGAAAGATCTAACTGATAGAACAAGCACAATTAGAAAAAAAATAGAAAAAATTATAAAAGACAAGAAAAAACTCTTTCTAACTCCAGAGATAAATATTAGCCCTAACAAAGCTAGTTATAATGCTAAAAGATTAGAATCACAAAAAAGCATTTGGCAAATATTAAAAAGAAGGAATTCTCGATTAATTCGCAAATTACATTATTTTATAAAATTTTTCATTGAAAGGATATACATAGATATTCTTCTATGTCTCATTAATATTCCCAGAACCAATGCACAATTTTTTATTGAATCAACAAAAAAAATTATTGATAAATACGTTTACAATAATGAAAGAAATCAAAAAAGAATTGGTAAACCAAATCAAAAGAAAATTCACTTTATTTCGATTATAAAAAGGTCAGTTTCTAGTATTAGTAATAAGAGTTCACAGATTTTTTGTGACTTATCCTCCTTGTCACAAGCATATGTATTTTACAAATTATCACAAACCCAAGTTATTAACTTGTATAAGTTAAGATCTGTCCTTCAATATAACGGAACATCTCTTTTTCTTAAGAACGAAAGAAAAGATTATTTTGGTTTTGGAGCACACGAAATATTTCATTACGAATTAAGACATAAGAAACTTCGTAATTCTGGAATGAATCAATGGAAGAACTGGTTAAGAGGTCATTATCAATATAAATATTTATCTCCGATTATATGGTCTAGATTAGTACCTACAAAAGTGGCGAAATAGAGTAAATCAACATTGTGTGGCTCAAAATCAAAATAAAGATTTAAGCAAATGGGATTTATCTCAAAAAGATCAATTAATTCATTACAACAAACAAAATGATTATGAAGCAGACTCATTAACGAATCAAAAAGAAAATTTTAAAAAACACTATAGATATGACCTTTTATCATATAAATATATTAATTATGAAGATAAGAATGACTCATATATTTATGGATCACCATTACAAGTAAATAATAACCAAGATATTTCTTATAATTACAACACACATAAACGCAAATTTTTTGATATGCTGGAAGGTATCCCTATCAATAATTACCTAGGCGAAGATGATATTATGTATATAGAGTATATAAAGAAAAACCCGGATAGAAAATATTTTGATTGGAAAATTCTCCATTTTTGCTTTAGAAAGAAGGTCGATATTGAGGTCTGGATCAATACCAGTATCAACAGTAATAAAAATACCAAGACCGGGTCGAATAATTATCAAATAATTGATAAGAAAGGTCTTTTTTATCTCACACAAGATCAAGAAATCAAACCATCCAATCAAAAAGACCTTTTTGATTGGATGGGGATGAATGAAGAAATACTAAATCGTTCCATATCGAATCTGGAACCTTGGTTCTTCCCAGAATTTGTGCTACTTTATAATACATATAAAATGAAACCCTGGGTTATACCAATCAAATTACTTCTTTTAAATTTTAATGGAAATAAAAATTATAGTAAAAATAGAAATAGCAATAGAAAGCAAAAAGGGAATCTTTTTATATCATCCAATGAAAAAAAACTTTTAAAATTAGAGAATCGAAATCAAGAAGAAAAAGAATCCGCAGGACAAGTAGATCTTGGATCAGATGTACAAAACCAAGGAAATCTTGAATCAGTCCTCTCAAACCACGAAAAAGATATTGAAGAAGATTATGCAGGATCAGACTCAGACATGCAAAAACGTACAAAGAAAAAGCAATTCAAGAATCACACGGAAGCAGAACTCGATTTATTCCTAAAAAGATATTTGCTTTTTCAATTGAGATGGGATGATTCTTTAAATCAAAAAATGATCAATAATATCAAGGTATATTGTCTCCTGCTTAGACTGATAAATCCAAGAGAAATTTGTATATCTGCTATTCAAAGGGGAGAAATGAGTCTGGATCTAATACCGGTTCATAAAGATTTAACTCTTACAGAATTGATGAAAATGAAAAGAGGGATATTTATTATCGAACCAATTCGTCTGTCTGTAAAAAATGATGGACAATTTATTATGTATCAAACTATAGGTATTTCATTGGTTCATAAGAGTAAGTACCAAACTAATCAAAGATACCAAGAAGAAAGATATGTTGATAATAAGAATTGTGATAAATTCAGTGCAAGATGTCAAAAGATGATTGGAAATAAAGACAAAAATCATTATGATTTGCTTGTTCCTGAAAATATTTTATCGCCTAGACGTCGTAGAAAATTTAGAATTCTAATTTGTTTCAATTTGAGGAATAGGAGTGGTGTGGCTAGAAATCCAGTATTTTGCAATGGGAACAGCTGTAATAAATTTTTGGATGAAAACAAACATCTTGATAGAGATAAAAATCAATTAATTAAATTAAAAAAATTAAAGTTCTTTCTCTGGCCCAATTATCGATTAGAAGATTTAGCTTGTATGAATCGCTATTGGTTTGATACCAATAATGGTAGTTGTTTTAGTATGATAAGGATACATATGTATCCACGATTGAAAATTCGTTGATGTCACATTTTTTATATATCCTTACTAGATCTAGTATATGAAAGTAAACAAATGCACACATGCGATGTCTTACATTACATTCTGATGCATGATACTAATACATATCAATTAGATTTTTTATTGATATTGATTAATTTTATTTCATAAACGAGGTATCCATAACGAAATAAAGATTATTGCGTATACTAGATTAAAATGACCGGCATAATAATATTATTATTATAATTATAATATTATTATATTACTGATGGGTAAAATTCAAATTTTTAAAAAAGAAAAAAAGGGAGGGAAGAGAAGATTTCGTTTTATGGTAAAAAACTTATTCATCTCAGTTATTTCTCAAAAAGAAGCAAATAGGGGATCTGTTGAATTTCAAGTATTCAGTTTCACCAATAAGATCCGAAGACTTACTTCACATTTGGAATTGCACAGAAAAGACTATTTATCTCAGAGAGGTCTACGGAAAATTCTGGGAAAACGTCAACGGTTGCTGTCTTATTTGGCAAAGAAAAATAGAGTACGTTATAAAGAATTAATTGGTCAGTTGGGTATTCGGGAGACAAAAATTCGTTAATTTGAAGAGTCCTTTTGAATTATTTGATTTAGTAGATCTTGAATTTTGATGAACTTCTTTTCGTTTTCAGCAATTCATGGAAGAATGAATCAGGGGAAAACCTATGAATGTACCAGCTACAAGAGAAGACCTCATGATAGTCAATATGGGTCCTCATCACCCATCAATGCACGGTGTTCTTCGACTCATCGTTACTTTAGATGGTGAAGATGTTATTGACTGTGAACCAATACTAGGTTATTTGCACAGAGGGATGGAAAAAATTGCAGAAAACCGAACAATTATACAATATTTGCCTTATGTAACACGTTGGGATTATTTAGCTACTATGTTCACAGAAGCAATAACCGTAAATGCACCAGAGCAGTTGGGAAATATTCAAGTACCTAAAAGAGCCAGCTATATTAGAGTGATTATGTTGGAGTTGAGTCGTATAGCTTCTCATTTATTATGGCTTGGCCCTTTTATGGCAGATATTGGTGCACAGACTCCTTTCTTCTATATTTTCAGAGAAAGAGAGTTAGTCTATGATCTATTCGAAGCTGCCACCGGTATGAGAATGATGCATAATTATTTTCGTATAGGAGGAGTAGCTGCTGATCTACCGCATGGATGGATAGATAAATGTTTGGATTTCTGCGATTATTTTTTAACAGGGGTTGCTGAATATCAAAAACTTATTACGCGTAATCCTATTTTTTTAGAACGAGTTGAGGGAGTAGGCATTATTGGTGTAGAAGAAGCAATAAATTGGGGTTTGTCAGGACCAATGCTACGAGCTTCCGGAATACAATGGGATCTTCGTAAAGTTGATCATTATGAGTGTTATGACGAATTTGATTGGGAAGTCCAATGGCAAAAAGAAGGAGATTCATTATCTCGTTATTTAGTACGAATTGGTGAAATGGTGGCATCTATAAAAATTATTCAACAGGCTCTGGAAGGAATTCCGGGAGGGCCGTATGAGAATTTAGAAATCCGATGCTTTGATAGAGCGAGGGATCCCGAATTGAATGATTTTGAATATCGATTTATTAGTAAAAAGCCTTCTCCCACTTTTGAATTGTCGAAACAAGAACTTTATGTGAGAGTCGAAGCCCCAAAGGGAGAGTTGGGAATTTTTCTGATAGGGGATCAGAATGTTTTTCCTTGGAGATGGAAAATTCGACCGCCGG
Organism: Vitis riparia x Vitis rupestris; assembly: GCA_946000675.1. Lineage (NCBI taxonomy): Eukaryota > Viridiplantae > Streptophyta > Magnoliopsida > Vitales > Vitaceae > Vitis > Vitis riparia x Vitis rupestris. The sequence continues at coordinate 18,628 of CAMFZC010000143.1, read as the reverse complement.
GTTTTATCAATTTGCAAATTCTTCCTCAGTTAGTTAAAAGAATGAAATTGGCTGACATTATGACGATACTAGGTAGCATAGATATAATTATGGGAGAAGTTGATCGTTGAAATGATAATTGATACACCAGAAGTACAAGATATCAATTCTTTTTCCCGATTGGAATACTTAAAAGAGGTTTATGGGATCATATGGATGCTTGTACCTATTTTTACTCCTGTATTGGGAATCACAATAGGTGTACTAGCAATTGTGTGGTTAGAAAGAGAAATATCCGCAGGGATACAACAACGTATTGGACCTGAATATGCCGGTCCTTTGGGAATTCTTCAAGCTCTAGCAGATGGCACAAAACTACTTTTCAAAGAGAATCTTCTTCCATCTAGAGGAGATACTCGTTTATTCAGTATCGGACCATCCATAGCAGTCATATCAATTCTACTAAGTTATTTAATAATTCCTTTTGGCTCTAACCTTGTTCTATCCGATCTCAATATCGGTGTTTTTTTATGGATCGCCATTTCAAGTATTGCTCCCATTGGACTTCTTATGTCAGGATATGGATCAAATAATAAATATTCCTTTTTAGGTGGTCTACGAGCTGCTGCTCAATCAATTAGTTATGAAATACCATTAACTCTATGCGTGTTATCAATATCTCTACGTGCGATTCGTTGAGACATAAACCTTTCTCTATTCCCTTTCTTTTCTTTCTTTTTTTATAGGAAAGAAGTTGAATGAATTGAATAAATATCGTCATTTTTTATTCATCATTCGGGTTGATAAACTAAATCAGATAGTTATATGAGTGAAATAAAACAGCTTATAAATTCGCAGTAAAAGGATTGAGTCTCATTTCCTATGTACAAGAGTTAAGCGGAAATAAACATAAGCAAGCAGTAGAGACTGTCTGTTTATCCCAAGATTGATTGATTAGGCATCAATCACGACTTGAAGCGGGTTCAAAAGACCAACTGTATGGAGTTTTGTTTTCACTATCTTTTCTATGTATTAACATATATGTAGTACCATAACGGGGGGATTGAGCAAAAATAAGTGGATGGCTAGGAACACCAAGGTACATAAAGGATTAGTAATGGAGATTATGTAAGTTATCCAAGGGACATTTTTGCATAAAAGGAATACTAATTGGGGCTTTAAATTAGTAGAAATGATCAGGCAGTACTCCCCATGATTCCGATCCAGAGTATGCTCCTATCCACTAATTAAAGAAATAGCTATCAGGAACGAAATAATCCTTTACTTTCTTTTAAAGCCCCCTTCACTTTTTTTTAGAAAGAAGACTAGGAACGAAAAAAAAAAAAGAAAGAATGTAATTACAATAGAAAAAATCTTTTCTTATTCTTTCTTTCTTATATCCATATTCATAGAGATAGAATTCTTGTCAGGATTCATGAACTAATATAATGTCTAATTCTTTTTCGTAATGGAAAAGGCGGGGTTGAAATATCTATTGATATTTCTGCAAGGAGTATTTTATTGAAGGATTAAGTTATTACTCAACAAAGAAAATATTAAAGGATGAGAGCAATTCAGAAGTACCTTTTTTATTTATTATTATTATAGATTATAGCAGACAGAATTCCATTGGCCTAATTCCGGGACCTTCCGGTAGATTTTGACTCTATCTATCCTACAAATATATCAAGATAAATAAATAATACCGACCCGGTCCCTAGATTAATTTGTGGCCCTCGAGGAGCCGTATGAAGTGAAAATCTCATGTACGGTTCTGTAATAGCGATGGGAGCAGTGATGTTATCACCGACTATGATTATCTAACAGTTCAAGTACAGTTGATATAGTTGAGGCGCAGTCAAAATATGGTTTTTGGGGGTGGAATTTGTGGCGTCAACCTATAGGGTTTATCGTTTTTCTAATTTCGTCCCTAGCCGAATGCGAAAGATTGCCTTTTGATTTACCAGAAGCAGAAGAAGAATTAGTAGCAGGTTATCAAACCGAATATTCGGGTATCAAATTTGGTTTATTTTACGTTGCTTCTTATCTAAATCTACTAGTTTCTTCATTATTTGTAACAGTTCTTTACTTGGGAGGTTGGGATCTCTCTATTCCGTACATATTTGTTCCTGAGTTTTTTGAAATAAATAAAGCGGGTGAAGTCTTTGGAACGACAATTGGTATCTTTATTACATTAGCCAAAACTTATTTGTTCTTGTTCATTCCTATCACAACAAGATGGACTTTACCTAGGCTGAGAATGGACCAACTATTAAATCTTGGATGGAAATTTCTTTTACCTATTTCTCTAGGTAATCTATTATTAACAACTTCTTCCCAACTCCTTTCACTGTAAAAGAATACGATATTCACAACTTGTCTCAAACAAGAGAAAGAAACAAACAATAAATTACTCATTAGATATTCACGATATGTTCCCTATGGTAACTGGGTTCATGAATTATGGTCAACAAACAGTACGAGCTGCAAGGTATATTGGTCAAAGTTTCATGATTACCTTGTCCCACGCAAATCGTTTACCTGTAACTATTCAATATCCTTATGAAAAATTGATCACATCGGAGCGTTTCCGCGGTCGAATCCACTTTGAATTTGATAAATGCATTGCTTGTGAAGTATGTGTTCGTGTATGTCCTATAGATCTACCTGTTGTTGATTGGAAATTGGAAACTGATATTCGAAAGAAACAATTGCTTAATTACAGTATTGATTTCGGAATCTGTATATTTTGTGGTAATTGCGTTGAGTATTGTCCAACAAATTGTTTATCAATGACTGAAGAATATGAACTTTCCACTTATGATCGTCACGAATTGAATTATAATCAAATTGCTTTGGGTCGTTTACCAATGTCAGTAATTGACGATTACACAATTCGAACAATTTTGAATTCACCTCAAATAACAAGTGAATAAACGCATTGATTCAAGAACAATTATCAATTATTAAGACTCAGTTTTGATCTAAAGTAATAATAAAGTAATGAGGTTTCTTTCTTTTTGCTTGGTCAATAACTACAAATCCCAACTATTTATTTGTTGGTGAGAATCATGGCTTAATTTGGATTGAAAATCTATTTATATATCCGGAATTATTTCGAAATATATAGGTTTTGAACTACTCTTTCGGATAAAGAATGAAATTGGTCCAATAACTGTATCTACATCAATCCACATCTATTAGTATTTAATTCAATTAGGCGGTTTCATAAAAAAATAGGGTAGGGTAACTTTTTCCTGGTCAGGTCAATAAGGTCATGAAACATTTCGATTTTTTATCTTTTATTTTTAATGGATTTACCTGGACCAATACATGATTTTCTTTTAGTCTTTCTGGGATCAGGTCTTATATTAGGAGGTCTAGGAGTGGTATTACTTACCAATCCGATCTATTCTGCCTTTTCATTGGGATTGGTTTTTGTTTGTATATCCTTATTCTATATTCCATCAAACTCCCATTTTGTAGCTGCTGCACAGCTCCTTATTTACGTGGGAGCTATAAATGTTTTAATCATATTTGCTGTGATGTTCATGAATGGTTCAGAATATTACAAAGATTTTAATCTTTGGACCGTTGGAGATGGGGTTACTTCGGTAGTTTGTACAAGTATTTTTGCTTCACTAATTACTACTATTCTAGATACGTCATGGTACGGGATTATTTGGACTACAAGATCAAACCAAATTATAGAGCAAGATTTGATAAGTAATAGTCAACAAATTGGAATTCATTTATCAACAGATTTTTTTCTTCCATTTGAACTAATTTCGATAATTCTTTTAGTTGCTTTGATAGGTGCAATTGCTGTGGCCCGTCAGTAATAAATCTTTAAGCAATCCAAATCAAAACTTTTTCTATCTTATCACATTCATTTCCCTTCAATTATATTTGAAGATTCTTCATGTATAAAATAGAAATGCTTTTAGTTCGATCTATTACTAATATATTTTTTTGTTCCGTACTTGTTATATTTGTTATATTCTAGTCAATCCAACCGGTTGAATTGTTGTTCATATTTAAATGAAATGAATCGAGATTGATAAGGAGTTGATCAATGATGCTCGAACATGTACTTGTTTTGAGTGCCTATTTATTTTCTATCGGTATCTATGGATTGATCACGAGTCGAAATATGGTTAGAGCTCTTATGTGTCTTGAACTTATACTGAATGCAGTTAATATAAATTTCGTAACATTTTCTGATTTTTTTGATAATCGACAATTAAAAGGAGACATTTTCTCAATTTTTGTTATAGCTATTGCAGCCGCTGAAGCTGCTATTGGACCAGCTATTGTTTCGTCAATTTATCGTAATAGAAAATCAACTCGTATTAATCAATCGAATTTGTTGAATAAGTAGTATTAATATAGAAATTAGAATATTCATCAATTCAAATTAGCATGTATAATACGTAACGTATGATTATGTTTGCGAAAACGTAAGAAATCAATCAAAGTATCTTGGCCCTCTCTCATGAGTCGATCCAGAAGTAAATTGATTAGAAAAATTCTGGTAAGTCATTGATTCATCTAGTGTTTAGATATATGATTCATTTAAAAATTTACTAGATCGAAAATTTATGACGTTTAAAAATTTATAGATCCAATGTCACATTCAGTAAAGATTTATGATACATGTATAGGGTGTACTCAATGTGTCCGTGCCTGCCCCACAGATGTATTAGAAATGATACCTTGGGACGGATGTAAAGCTAAGCAAATTGCTTCTGCTCCAAGGACAGAAGACTGCGTCGGTTGTAAGAGATGTGAATCTGCCTGTCCAACAGATTTCTTGAGTGTTCGGGTTTATTTATGGCATGAAACAACTCGCAGCATGGGTCTAGCTTATTGATACGTTCCAGAAAACTCTACTTGAATACATTTTTATTTTTATTTTACCGACAAAAACCCGTTCTCGAAAATAATATATATTTTTTTTTTTTTTCGAGAACCGGTTTTTCTGGTTCAAGTATATCTTGTCTTTACTACGAATTATTTTCCTTGGTTAACACTAATTGTAGTTTTGCCGATATCCGCAGGTTCCTTAATTTTTTTTCTCCCTCATAGAGGAAATAAGGTAATTAGATGGTATACTATATTTATATGTATGTTAGAACTACTTCTAACAACCTATGTATTCTGTTATCATTTCCAATTAGATGATCCATTAATCCAACTGGTGGAGGATTATAAATGGATCAATTTTTTTGATTTTGACTGGAGATTAGGAATAGATGGACTGTCTATAGGACCCATTTTACTGACGGGATTTATCACCACTTTAGCTACTTTAGCGGCTTGGCCAGTTACTCGAGATTCCCGATTATTCCATTTCCTGATGTTAGCAATGTACAGCGGTCAAATAGGATCATTTTCTTCTCGGGACCTTTTACTTTTTTTCATCATGTGGGAGTTAGAATTAATTCCGGTTTATCTACTTCTATCTATGTGGGGGGGAAAGAAACGTCTGTACTCAGCTACAAAGTTTATTTTGTACACTGCAGGAGGTTCCATTTTTCTCTTACTGGGGGTTCTGGGTATCGGCTTATATGGTTCCAACGAACCAACATTAAATTTTGAAACATCAGCTAATCAATCGTATCCTGTGGCATTGGAAATAATATTCTATATTGGATTTTTTATTGCTTTTGCTGTCAAATCACCGATTATCCCACTACATACATGGTTACCAGACACCCATGGAGAAGCACATTATAGTACTTGTATGCTTCTAGCTGGAATCTTATTAAAAATGGGAGCGTATGGTTTGGTTCGGATCAATATGGAATTATTACCCCACGCTCATTCTATATTTTCTCCCTGGTTGGTAGTAGTAGGTACAATGCAAATAATCTATGCAGCTTCAACATCTTCTGGTCAACGTAATTTAAAAAAAAGAATAGCCTATTCCTCTGTATCTCATATGGGTTTCATAATTATAGGAATTGGTTCTATAACCGATACGGGACTCAACGGAGCCATTTTACAAATAATCTCTCATGGATTTCTTGGTGCTGCGCTTTTTTTCTTGGCAGGAACCAGTTATGATAGAATACGTCTTATTTATCTCGACGAGATGGGCGGAATAGCTATCCCAATGCCAAAAATATTCACAATGTTCAGTATCTTATCGATGGCTTCCCTTGCATTACCGGGCATGAGCGGTTTTGTTGCAGAATTGATAGTCTTTTTTGGAATAATTACCAGCCAAAAATTTCTTTTAATGCCAAAAATACTAATTACTTTTGTAATGGCAATTGGAATGATATTAACTCCTATTTATTCATTATCTATGTCACGCCAGATGTTCTATGGATACAAGCTATTTAATGCCCCAAACTCTTATTTTTTTGATTCTGGACCGCGAGAGTTATTTGTTTTGATCTCTATCTTTCTACCCGTAATAGGTATTGGTATTTACCCGGATTTCGTTCTCTCATTATCAGTTGACAAGGTTGAAGCTATTCTATCTAATTTTTTTTATAGATAGTTTTCATGAATAAAACAAAAAATAAAAAATTAACCCTATGGTTTTAAAAATTGTTCGCTGTACAATGAAAATGAAAAAAAGACTTCTTTTTTTTTCTCCTCTTGAGTTAAGTAAAAAAAAAAAATGAATTGAATACGTTTGGCGTTTGTGAGAACCATTTGAATCAAGTAGTGCAGTGATTCAAATGGTTCTGGTTTTCCCCGGCTTACACAAAGTTTATATATATATACACTACCCTGTGTCTGTATTCATCAGTCCTTTCCTCAATTCAAAGGTTAGATGAAAATGTAAATGAACCATAACTATGTAGCCCTATTCCTAACAGATTGACCCCAAAATAGCATATCCAAATTATAAGAAAGCCCATAGAAGCCACAATTGCAGAATTTGCGACTTGCAAATTTTTATTTGTTCGAGTATGTAAATAAATCGCGAATATGGTCCAAGTAATAAATGCCCAAGTTTCTTTTGGGTCCCAATTCCAATATGATCCCCATGCCTCATTAGCCCACACTGCTCCCGAAAGAATACCTATGGTTAAAAAAAGAAACCCTAAACTAATAACACGATAACTCCAATGATCCAATTGTTGAATAAATTGGGCCCTGTAATAATTCCTAACAGAAAGAAAAGAAGTGTTTTGTAAAACATTGTTTCCTTTATTCATATATTGGATCTCATCAAAGGAAAATGACTTATTTAAAAAATGATTGTTTTTACAAAGAATCCTTATGTCTTGTCGAAATGTAATGACTAAAAGAGCTACTGATAATAATGATCCACATAAAAGAGCTGCATAACCCAATACCATCATACTTACATGCATCATTAACCACTGGGATTGGAGAGCGGGTACTAATATTTCGGATTGATGCATTTCAGTTAAAAGACCTGAAGTAGCAAATCCTTGGGTAAAAATAGCACTTGGCGCGGTTAGTGCGCTTAAATGATTTTTATGTTTTTTAAAATATGGAACTATATGAATAATGGAGAAACTCCATGAAAGGAAAATTAATGATTCATACAAATCACTTAATGGGAAATGTCCCAAATAAATCCAACGAGTGACTAATAATCCTGTTATACAGAAAAAAGTAGCTATCATGCCCTTTTCTGACGAATCAGAAAGTCCTACGATTTCATCGACTAATAAGGTTATCAAATGAATTGTAATTACAATTGAAACGACCGAAAAGGAGATATGAGTTAATATATGCTCTAAAGTCGAAAATATCATAAATAGAATTTGTTTCTTCGTCTTTACAAAATAAAAAAAAGAAGGTCCCGGAATGGAAATCGGGAATTGAATTCATTATTCATTATAGGGATTATTGTATCTCTTTTAGAAGATGCCATGCCGCCACTCGGACTCGAACCGAGATGCTCTAGCACTGCTTCCTAAGAGCAGCGTGTCTACCAATTTCACCATAGCGGCTTGCTCGAAATCATAATAACCTATTATTATTCAATCGTCGAGATTGAACTAATCAATTCAATCCAATATTTTTTAGGAAACATTCAAATTGATGAATAAAAATTTGTTTAATTTAAATAGGGATTTGACCGTTCATTTTAGGTTGTCTCAGTTTTTTTTTAAACTTAACAATGGGTTTTCGCACAGTTTCTGTTTCCTGGAATATAACTGTTTTAACTAGATAGTTCTGCCCTCAATTCATGCATATAACTCAAAAGAAAAGTCCCTTTCTCATTTAAATTTTTTACTGATTCATTTCTCATTTATCTGATTTCATGAATCTAAAAAAAAAATGGATTTTGAACAAAAACATAGGATTTTTATGTATCACAATTTTAGAACAACATCCAAAAGAATTTATGTAAATATTTGTATAGCTTTGTATACAAATTGTATTAATCGTTAGGATTTTCGTTGGGTAGATAATTTGTTTGTGTTAGGATTTATCAAATCAATTAGATATTGGGCTGGATATATCATATAACAAAAAAGTTTTATTTCTATCGGCATTTTACCGTACTTAAAAAAATTCTTTCTAAAGGAAAGGAATATAGAGTTATAAAGATATATCTTAGTCGATCTTACAGTGCAAACATAGTATCTATTTTGGATCACTAAAAATTGATATATTCTTTGTACATAATATCTGCCTAAATAGGAAAAA